>CM072919.1:79740031-80027476 GCA_037013685.1 Acridotheres tristis
TGCTGCCAGGCTGGGGGGCAAGGGGGGCTGGAAACCCCCAAATCCGAGTTTTTCCCTGGTTTGAGTCAGTGGGATGGGGATGGCAGCAAGGCTGTGCATTTGATTTGGTTAAGGGTCTCTCAGTCTCTCAGATTCCCAAACCAGCATCATCCCTAGAAAAACTTAAGAGAGTCTTGGAGCAACTTGCCAGGTTTGAGAGTGGTTTGCTTCTGATGGAGGCAAATGCCGGGTTTGCTAGGCTGGAGCTGTGGAATAAAGCTGATTTAATCAAGGAGACTCAGTAATGCAGAGTGGGAAGTGTGGGGGTGAGTTTGGGAACACACGAAATCTTTGTGGGTTTTGGGGGGCTGACCACATGTGACTCACCCCGGAGGGCACGAGGTTCTCATTCAAAGTTTTCATGCCAGGATTTGCACAATTTTCACCCACCAGAGACTCCTGAGGTGCAATAAGCATCGCTCAAAACCCCCTCCCTGTCCCAGGCACTGCGGTGTCCTGGGAACGCTCCCAGATGGGCTGGAAAAGCAGCAGATTTCCTCTGGAAGAGGAAGCACCAGGCTGCAAATTGGGGAGCCCGGTGAGAAAGCTGGAAGGTGCTGCCAGGTGTGCGGCTTCCTACCTGGAGCGGGGACATCGGGCTGGAAAATAAACGCGGGGAGGGAGCAAATGCGCGGGATGGAGGCACTGCCAGCCACGGGGGCTAAGCGAGTGCGGGGAGCTGAAGCGTGGGTAATGCAATTACGCATCCACTTCTTGTGCCGCACGAGCAGGCGAAGCAGCACTAATCCCCAGTGCGATACCTGCAGGGAGCACGAGCGGCAGCAGCTGCTTGGACAACAAGGAGCGGAGCGCAAGCGCTCGGGGTCCGCGGGCTCCGAGTCTGTGAGCTCCGGTCCTGCGGGCTCCGGGTCTGTAACCTCCGGGTCCTGCGGGCTCCGGGTCCTGCGGGCTTCGGGTCCTGCGGGCTCCGGGTCTGTAACCTTCGGGTCCTGCGGGCTCCGGGTCTGTAACCTCCGGGTCCTGCGGGCTCCGGGTCCTGCGGGCTCCGGGTCTGTAACCTCCGGGTCTGTAACCTCCGGGTCTGTAACCTCCGGGTCCTGCGGGCTCCGGGTCTGTAACCTCCGGGTCCTGCGGGCTCCCTGGGTCCTGCGGGCTCCGGTCCCGCAAACTCTGATCCCGCAACCTCCGGGTCTGTAAGCTCCGGTCCCGCAAGCTCCAGGTCCTGCGGGCTCCGGGTCTGTAACCTCCGGGTCTGTAACTTCCAAGTCCTGCGGGCTCCGGTCCCGCAAACTCCAGTCCCGCAAGCTCCGGGTCTGTAAGCTCCGGTCCCGCAAGCTCCGGGTCCTGCGGGCTCCTGGTCCTGCGGGCTCCGGTCCTGGGGGATCCGGTTTTCTCCCAGAAATCCCACTGCCAGTTCCTTGATTAGCACAGCATTAATTTCCCGAAGTCACTCCGGCTCTGGCTCCCTGGGTGGCACGAGGGAGACACAAAGCCTGGAGACCAAAGGATGCTCTGGGTGAGAAGGGGGAGTTTTTGGGGGATTTGGGAGTTACTAAATAAGAGGGACAGTCCTGGAATGTCCCGGTCCATGACTGGGACGGTGTTTCCCTGCCAGCACGTTTAATTCCAGAGCCTCTAAGCTCTTTACCACCACATCACAGTGCTTTAATAACCTGGATTTTATTTACACCTCATTCCTGGGTCTGGCACCTTCCAGGGAATAAGCAGGGTGACTCCTGGGATATCCCAGTATCCTGTCCCGTGGCTGCTTCCAGTTCTGGGTTTGTCTGTTTGTGTCAATGAGGGAAAGAGCAGAAAAGCAAAATATTTGTGCAGCTTTCCCAAAGGCGCTTCCATGACACACTCCCAGGAGCCGATTTTGGGAAATGCGGGAGGTGTTTGGGAGCCTCTGAGCCCCAAAAATAGTCAGTGGCCCTTTAAAATATGGATTTATCAGGTATGGACACAGTGCCCCAGCCAGCAGCTTCCTGTGCCTGGGAGGATTTTCCAGAGGGTTTTCAGTGCCTGGATTTGTTCCAAATGGAGAACTCTGGGTGAGCAGCAGCTCAAACCAAATAGTTTGGAATTCATCAAATTATGATGTGTTTATATAGGGGTAATAATGGTTATACATAATGTTATAGATATCATAAAGATATATCGAATAAAATTCTCTGCATTATGAATTTGTATTTATTAGAACATTATTAGATATTTATTTTTCCATCAGGAAACTGCGGCTATAGGTCAGGGAAGCATCAATCCGAGTGAAGTTTGGTTTTTAGCAGAGATCTGATCAGTCCAGCTAAAGCTGGACACAGAAACAATTCTGAGGGAATTTTTGCATTCTGAGGGAATTGTTGGGAATGCTTTCCCAACTCCTGGCTGATGGATGGGTTGCCATGTGTGTCCTGGTTTCAGGAATTAATTTTCCCTCCACAGGCACCTACTGCTGCTCGAGTTATTCATGACATTCTGGACACCGTTCCTGAGGGCAGCAAGGGAGGGCAAACGTGCCTCCTGTCTGCATGGCCACGATTCCGAGGCTCAAAGGAACAGAATTGGTGTCTGCTGCTAATGAGGATTCAGGTAAGACTCTGTTTTTATGGGATTGAGGAATTCCGGAATGGTTTGGGTGACCTTAAGGATTGTTTCATTCCAGGGACACTCCCACGATCCCAAGCTGCTCCAGGCCCCATCCAGCCTGGCCTTGGGCACTGCCAAGGATGGCACCACGGATTCTCTGGGCACCCTGTGCCAGGGCTGGGTCCCCTCTGGAAATGGCACCTCCGTTTGTGCTTTACCCACGAGCCCCAACGTTCCAGCTCAAATCGTGATTGCCATTAAAGCAGCCCCAGCGCTGCCGGCTAATGTGCGGAGGAGCAAGGAGGCATTTAGAGGATGGAAAACTAATTGGGTTAGGAATCAAACTTGAAAGATGCACCATCTTCCTGGAGCAGCGGGAGTGCAAAGCCTCCTCCTCTAATGAGCTGCCTCCAAAGGAGGCGGATGTGGCATATTTCTCGGGATGAGCTTGCATTAGGAAGCTGCTGAGATGGGAATAATCATTACCTGCTTCCCACAAAACCATTGGCTCCTCCGGAGGGAGGGACACAGTTCCGGGGTGTGGTGTGAGCAGGGCCTGGAGCAGCCATCACCATGTGCAGGTGCTGCAATGGCTCTCCAGAAACCATCCAGGATGGATATTAAAGGAATTGGGGAACCTCTCGCTCCTGATGGCTCAGATCACCTTCCTAATGAGGCTCATTTACGGGACAAACATCTTTCCCTCATTATTGCTCTGCAGTGCTGCAGCTTCGTGATATGCACAGCCAGGATAGCTGGATGTGCCCTTGGGGAGGGAGCTGGGAGCCCCAGCCACGTGCTGTGGGATCGGTACACACGGGAAATAGATTCCATCGGGATCTGCCTGTGGGTATTTTCTCTTTCCTTACCCAAAGCTCTGGGAATCCCGTTCAACACTGCACGTGTCACCTTGGAAAAGCACGGTGGAGTATGTCTGCATCTGTATCCCAGTGAATCCCAGTTAGCACAGGCACTGAACTGGGGGGTCAATGAAAATATTCCATGTCATTCCATTGCTGTTGGCAGCCACGGCCACTGAAGGCCAGGGAGCACCTGCCACATGCCTTGGAGCATTTGGGAAGCTGCTCCTTCCTTCCCTTCTCTGGCCGAGGAGACAGGAGCTCCATTTCCCAGACAGAGCTCACAGCTCCCTCTTGGGCCAGCAGGCACCTGGAAAGCTCCTGGAAAGGTCAGAGGAATACATTAAATTGTCTCCTGGCCACCTGGGCAGATGCCACTGGCTCTTCTGTGGCCAGAACCTGGAGCAGCCACAGCGCCTGGGGATGCCAGCAGGACAGAGTCACCCTTCCCAGGCACAGGAAAAGCAGGAATTTGGCCCAGGAAAAGGGATGGGAGTCAGTCCTGACTGAAGGGCAGCTCTGGGACAGCAGCCAGCCATGGCACTGCTGTTCGTCTGGGGCAAAACTCCACTTTGGGAGCTCGAATCGCACCCTTTGGGTTTGTTTTTGAACTCGGGTCAGTTTGGATTTGAGCCTCGGTGGCTGAGCCCCAGAAATCGTGCTGGTCATTCCCAGCATGGACTGCAGCCTGCGCTCGGGGGGACACTGTGTGCTGGAGTTCCCGAAAAAGCCCCAGAACCTGAGGAGGGGCAGAGACCCTTCCAGGACACCCAGTCCTGCCTTGTGCTGGAGCTGCTGGTGGCAGAGCGCATTGCTCATGCCGGAGGGAGACAGCTCTGAAACTGGAAATGACTCCTTTATTCCAAAGAATGAAGGAATAAGAGCTCCAGCCGCCTTGCTGGATTCTCCGAGGCTTGAGGGAGAGCAGAGTGTGGCCAGTGGCTGGAAGAGATAAGCCGTGCCCGCTCTGACTGCGGAACAGGGCTAATGAGGCGATAATCGCGCTGATATCAGCAGCAAAAGGCGGCTGCTCCCAGTGTTTGTGTTTTGCTGCGTGGAAATCGAGATCGCGGCCAAGTCGTCGTTTCCTATGGAAAATGGAAACCAAGTCTGCGCGCCTCCCGGCTCTGGGGATGCTCTGGTGGTGCCTTAGAGAATCGTGCGCTGCTCTGGCTTGGGGGGGATTTCAGGAGCGTGTTGTTCCACCCCTGCCGTGGACACCTCGCACTAGCCCAGGTGACTCCGAGCCTCGCCCAAGCCGGACAGGTGCGAGCCCAGCAGCGGCGACTGGGAGCGCCCCGCACTGGGTGGGCCCTGAGCCCCAGGGCTCTTTGTGCCAGCCCTCCGAGCTCCACGTGTTTACGTTCCTTCTGCTTAATATTTCTGCAATCTTCTCTGGCATCATCCACTCGGAATTTTTCTCCTCCCACTTCACACCTCGGCAGAGCCTTCTGGTCCCGCAGCAGATGCATTGTGAGGCTTCTTCTTCTCCGGCACCCGCATATGCTCCATTAAAAGTGTTTGTTGCTTTGAGCAGCTCCGAGTTGGAATGTGACAAAAAAAAAAAAAAAAAAAAAACAACCAAAAACCAAAAACCAAAAAAAAACCCCTCCCAACTTTTTTGGCCGGGGCTCGGCAGCCCCCGGCTCCGCTCCCAGGAGCTCCAGGGTCCCCGTGTCACCCGCCCGCTCCGTGCCAGCGACTTCCCGGTCCTCGCGCCGTGCCTCCGACGTGCACTGGCACCCAAAGATAGAAATCGGGCTTTGCATCCCCTGCACAGCAAGAACATGGTGGGAGGTGCCAACTGGGAGCGCAGCAAGCGGGATGGAGCCGTTGCCTAGCGATAGGAAGCGCGGGCAGGCTGGCATTTCCCTCGGCACCAATGCCAGCCCCCACCTGGCAGCGGCACGGGGTGCTCCGAGGGCAGGGGGCACGGCGAGGGCACCGCAGGTAAACTGAGGCACGGCCAGAGCTGCACAGATCCTCTCTGCTCGGGGATCTGTGCCCTCGGGGCTCCAGGGAGCTCTGCTGGCTCCTGCAAGGAGAAAACTGGGGACATTTTTCTGAATATGCCAGCACAGAGCCAGCAGAATTCCTGCCTGGAGTACAGATTTTTATGGACACAGCTGCCACCCATAAAATCCCTCGGGCTGTGTCGGAAAAGGTATTTGGTTACAATTCCTACGACTGTGGGCATTTCGGAGTAGCAGTGTCCTGGGAGTTTATTTTCCATGCGGCACATCCCCAGTTGTGCAGCTCTTTGGGACGCTGCATTCCCTGCACCAGAACAGATGCTCTCCCCCTCCTGCTGGCCTGCAAGTTGCTGAGCAATTTGGGGGTGATGGATGACACGCTCCAAGATGATTTGTGAGCAGACCTTCCGGCAAAATGGGAATTGCTCCTGAGCGTGGTGTCCACTCCATCCCTCTGGTGTCCGTCACTGAGCCCACCCAGCTCTCCAGGAGAGCTGCCCTGATCTCATTCCCTCAACATCAGAACAATTCCCAAAGCCATGGAATGGCACGAAGAGCAGGGAATCGCTCGGGCTGGCACTGGACTCCAGTTCTGTGACTCCAGCAGGGGACCCCCCCCTGCCCGCGGCTCCCAAGGGCCCCGGGAGTGGCAGGAAGCCCGGAGTGACACTCGCCACCTGCCCGGGCTCCTCCTTGTCGCTGGAAGTCGCCGCCCCCGAATTCCACATCCCATTTTTCCTCTGTCTGCCTTGAAAAATGCGGCTGGGGCGGATCCTCTCCCGGCAGGTACCGCTGTCGAACATGTTGCCTTCACAACGTGACACGGAGCCTAAAAACTCGCAGAGAGACTAATTAGTGCAGGGAAATCGCAGGCCGAGCTCGGCTCCCGGAGCTGGAGCTGACAGCCCGAGCCCGGCCCCGGCTGCTGCGGGCAGCTCCCCCTGGAGCCGCTGTCACCCTGTCCTGCCTCAGGAGCACCTAAAGCCAGCCTAAAGCACTCCAAATTAAAACCTGCCAGCCCTTCCCTCCGCTTTAAATCCCTGGAGGAAAATGGCATTCAGTTCATACCTCAATAGCTACAAATAATCCTCTGCCACGCAGGTTTTAGCTGAAAGAAAATATTGAGGGCTAATTGATGTGCAAGCTGAGGCGGGGCTGAGGAATTGGCTCACGTTTACCTGGGGCTGTGTAAGAAATGCAGGCTAGAGCTTTTGCGTGTGGATATTTCACATTTCCCTGGAATCAGGAAATGACGCCTCGTGAATCCCTCTAAAAAGTCATTTCTCCCAGGAAAATGAACCTGCGAGAGCACATCGTGCTCTGAGCAGAGCTGAGGAGGAAAAATATCTTCAAAAAAACATTTTTACTCCCGTTGGAGCTGCCCGGGAAGTGTAAAAGCTTTAAATTCTGCTGCTCAGAAAGGGGGGAATTTCACCAAATGCCGTCGTTTTTCTCCCTTTTTCCTATCAACATGAAAATATAATAAACAGAGAAACCACCTCAAACTTCCTTTTCCTTTTCCTTTTCCTTTTCCTTTTCCTTTTCCTTTTCCTTGTGAATTTCTTTGCGTGCTAAGAAAAAAAAGCCTTTTGGTATGTGATCCATGATTCCACTTTTATCCCATGCTGGTGCTTCCCTCAGCTCCTGCATCCCAGTGCAGGACTTGGAACTTACAGAGGTTTAACCACACGAAATGACAAAATTTGAAGAGTGATAAAAAGAAATGGGTGTTTCCTGATGGTTGTTTAAGGGGAAGAAGGCATTTCCCAGGGAATGGTCTTTGGGAGCAGCAGGGAGGGAGAAAAACACAGGTTGGGAAGGGAGGGAAAATCCAGGTGGGAATTCTGCTGCTGTTTTGGGCATTTTTCCCTGTGTTGATGGCCAGAGCTTCTGCTTGCTTGGGAATTCAGGCACCTCAGGCCACTGGGGAGAACAAAAACCTTCTGAAAAATCCCAATAATATTCACTCCAGGATATTTCGGTTTAAAAACATCCACATGGAAATGAATGGTTTGCCCATTAAATGGGCAAGGGGACACCAGGGGAAGGATTCCTTTAAATTCAATTCAAACTTGGGTTTCAGGTAATTTATATATGGGAAAAAAACATCAGGAACCTGCACATTTCTTTGGGATCCTGGATTTAACTCGGTCCTGCAGCCACGTACAGCCAGGGCTGTGACCCCAGGTGACACAAACGGGTCCCAGGTGTCCCAGGTAAATCCGGGTGAGCTCCCCCCCCCCCGGTGTCACCCCCCACCGCCCCCCCCCCAACCCCCCCCCGGTGTCACCTGCCGGTGTCACCACCGCCTGTCCCCGGTCTCGCGGCGCCATCTCGTGGGGTTCCGCTGACACAACAGCGCACAGTGAAAGAACAGAACATGGAACAGGGAATGGGATGGAATTGAATAATAAAAGTAATTAAACAAAATAAGAAAATAAAAGAAATAAATAAATTTAAAATAGTAAAAAATAAACTCTAAGCTCTCGGCTCCTGGCCGTGCACGCGTCTGCCCTGGCGATCCCCGTGAGGGGAACAGCATCGCTGCCCTGCTGCACTGAGAAATGCGCGGCAATTCCTTGGAGACACTGAGGCCATGGGAGCTCAGCCTCAGGCTGCGTTTTGGCAGCGGGAATCGGGTGAGGACGGGAGAGGGGAGATCCCCCACGATCGCTTAAAGCCGGCGCTGCTGGGTTTGGCTACTCCTGCCCCAAAGATTGATCCCGCCTGAAGGGGACGTGGGGAAGCAGCGAGCTGTGCTGGGAGCTGTGCTGGAACCCCCAGGCTTTGGTCAGGAATGCTGGGCCGGACCCGGCGCCGGGAGCACTTCAATCTACCTGAACCAAGCATGTCCTGCCCACGTTTGAAACTTTATTTTGGTGGTTTTTTTTTTTTCCCCCCTTTTCCAGGTAGTTGGCGGAAAAGCCCCCCAGCACATCCCGCTGCTTGCCCGTGTCCCCTTCAAGCGGGGTCAGTTTTGGGGGCAGGGGTACCCGAACCCGGCAGAGCTGGAGTTCACCGGCAGTGCCGCCGCCTTGTGGACACGCTCCGCTACTGCAGGCACCCCCGAGCCGGCGCCCCGGCAGGTTTTTTTTGCAGCACTCCCAACATGGCGGCTCCGGCACCACCACCCCGACCTTCCCAATATGGCGGCAAAAAGAGGCGGGAAAATAAGGCCCCCGATGCGTCAAGTGGGCCGCCTGCGGCAAGCGCCGACACCGATCCCCCCCCGGGCGTTTTTGTCGCGGCGTTTCTCAGCGTGCGGACGCGCGCCGTGGGCTCAGTGGCGCTGCAGGCGTGAGGGAGCCGGGCGGGCGGCGGCAGGCACCGTCAGGGACGCCTATCTCTGCCGGGGTCCTGCCGCGCCGCCATCTTGGGAGCGGCCCCGCTCCCGTCCCGGCTGCTCCCCGCGCTCTCAATTCGTTCCCCTCCAGGCCGGGGAAACGGAGGAAAACAGAAATGCATCGAGGAAAAAAGAACAGTCCCCGGAGCTGCCTGAGCCATCGCCCTGCCCTCACCCGGGAGCAGCCGGAAGGAGGAGGCAGCTGCTCTCTCTGCCAGAGAGGTGAGACGTGTGCGCCATTGCGCAGTTTCCCTGAGGTTTGTGTCCAGGAGCTGACCGGTACTTTTATTTCTTGATGAGAGAACTTGCATAGCATTCAGAGCTTCTAAAAATGCTTTGACAGAGAAAGATGTTACAATTCAGCACAAGATTTCTAGCACAGGAAATCCTAATACTCTGTTTCTTTTTAAACATTCTTTTCTAATAGAGGAAGATACGTCGTGTGACTCGGTATGCTTGAAAAGTATTTTTTACGGGTTTGTTAGCTGGCATAGCGAACACTTCACTTTTTGACGTACTCTGTGTTATTCTGTATTATTAATCTGCAGTGATGATTTTCTCAAATGTGTCTGAGTGTGTGTGATTTATCACTTGTTATCTATATGTTATTTGATAAAGCATGTGGTATATCACTTATTCTATGAGGAGTATGTAGTAGATCATATGTAATGTAGTATACTATAATACAATATCATGTACCGTCAGTAACACAACATGCAGGAGCACTCCTGAATGGACAGATGGCAGCTCCCACAGCACATTATTAACAGGGTTTAGTGACCGGCACAAGGAATTGTGTGCCAGAGCTTTTAAAATATTTGTAATCTCTTGATTAGCTCCTACTTCTGTATGTTCAGCTACTGGTATATTTCTAGGGTTGGTTTTTTTTTATGTTTACAATGCCAGAGCCATTTGAAAGCATCTGAACATTCAGCTGATATCCAGATGGTGAACTTGGACTATGATCAGATGGTTAAAGGTGGAAAGGCAGAAAAACTACACAGTGTGCTTAAACCTCAAGTCCAGAAATTCTTAGAGCGTGGATGTTTTGATTTTGATGGAAAGGAAGCGAAGGGGTTTGTGTGTATAACTTGTGTACATTTCCTGAGATTAAGCTGTGGTGCTGGGCTGTGTTTCAGCCCTCAGCAAGAAGATCAAGAATGTTGCCTCTGCTGCTGCGGTTTCAGTGTCTCCTGGGTGATGCTTAACAGCTGAAACATGAGTCACCTGTTTGACTCTGCTAAGGTCTGCTCTCATTCTGTGTAGGCTCTAAAAATCTCTAAGGAGGCTTTCTGTGAGACATTCAGGGGACAGGAATGAATTTCAGGCCTTTGACCTCAGGATTTAGTGCACGTGGTCGATAGTCCTTTTTCTGGCGGGCAGCCACATGCAATGACTGTTGTTCCTGTAGAGCATGCTGAGCATTTCCCTCAATGGTGGAATGCACCGTTTCCTGTGAGCTGTAAATGTTCCTGTTCAGGGCCGTGCTTTGCACTGCACTGGATCCCCGTTGGAGAGATTCCTTTGTCTCAAAGCACGACGGAGATGCACGTTTGCTGCTCTGCTCTGTGCTTCTTCCTGATCCCTGGGGCAAAGGCTGTGCTTATCTCAGCCGGACAAGAGGAGCAGGGATAGAAGTAGGCAACATTGCTTCCCTTCTCTCTTCCACACCCTTCCTCCTTTAGACTAATGCAGAGCAAAGTGCTGAGTGAGGTTCTTCCTGAGAAACAGTTGCTCTCCAAAAAGCTTTGAAAGTGCCTTTTTGAAATTTTGAATAGGGGGATTCAAGTAATGCCATCACAAATCGAAATGCAACAGACTGAAAGCAAAACAAAGCTGTGTCTTGTGACAGCTCAAAGACTGGTGTTAATGACAGATCCAGGTATCGTGCTTGTGAGTCCGTGGAGCATCTCCTTTGGGAAATGTCAGACGTTTTGCTTTGTATTTCAAACGCCCAAAAAAAAATCGTGAAAAAGTTGTGGCCACGTTGCTGCAGTTTGTGGTTAGGTCTCCAAGTAAAGGTGCTGATAGCATGCTGACCTCGGTGGACAAAGAGTGCAGTGGCAATGACAGAATGAGGGAGAAGGTGTGTCCTTGGGAGAGGCGTTGGAATTTTGTACTCGTGGCTGAGCAAGCAGCACGTGGGTGTTAACGTGATCCGTGGGAGAGCTTTCTAGCAGGAGCTCCTGAGCCTCTCCCAAAGGAAGTGCAGCAGTTCTGAGTGCCCGAGGGCCTCCAGCATCCCTGCAGCTAAAGGGGAGAGGCTTGTTTTTCATTTTTATCAGCAGAATGGGGCGTTGGAGTTGGCTTTAGTTATATCGCAAATTCTTGTTACTTTTAGTTAAATTCAATTCAAGAAGTGACTTCGTTCTTTTTTTCCTTTTTTTTTTTTTTTACTGCCCTGGCTCAGATGTCCCTGGCCCTGCCTCTGCTGAGAAGATGTGTTGAACAGGTTATTTCAGTTGTTTTCATGTCTGAAAATGAAACAATCCAGGTGCTGGAAAGCTAGGAAAATCATTATCCTTCTGTTTGCTGAATTGGATTTCCTTCAAATGCTCCTCTTAAGAGAAATTGCTGTGAGAACTTACAAGGCACTGCTTGTAGAACAGACATTCCTAATTCTGGCAATGTAGTGCTTGGCTGCTGCATTAGCACAAGTTTTCTATGGCAGAAGAATATCTTCCTGTGCTCTTGATGTGTAGAGTACTTACATGCCAGACTTGGCTTTATAGCTCTGTTTTCTCCTTTCATGGCCTTTGAAGACCTGCATAAATACAACGTTTTTTTAAACCAGGTGTGCCAGATTTTTCAGCACCGAGAATTAAGTCATGATTTCAGCTCAAGTATGAGAGCTAAAAGCATAAAGCTAATGAATAAGAAGGGAAATGGTTAATCCTGAAGAACTGCTAACTTACTTTAAAAATTCTATTGAATGAGCTGTACGGATTCTTATTTTATGTCACACAGTAGATACTTGAAAGAACAGGTACTGAACTCTAGATGGCCCCCTAAAATTACAAGAGCAAGCAGCCAATTTCCAACACCCCTGTCTGTTTCTTCATAGTTTTGTTTTGCAAGTTTCCTTTTGTGTCTTTTGTTGATTCCTGCCCAGCCTTCAGAATTTTGCCTTGGCCGTTTTGTGTCTATTATTTGAGGCTCCTTCTTCTTGCTGTCAGATACCCTAAGGTGTTAAAGACTTATAAAAGCTCTTGAAAATAGCTTTTGTGTTGTGTTTGGTGAACTTTAAGATGAAAACATTTACAAATTAGCTACCTATTTTTTTCCTCTGTCGCTACCTACCTTCAAAGGCAAATGAAGTGCTAAATTGCACTGCAGCCTTTCAGGCATGGTCTGGTGAATGGTTCATAGAAACTCAAGATTCGTGGCGTTCTTATGCATATATGCTGAAAACCAGGATGTGCCTTTTCAGAAATCTATTGACACTGGGGTTTTTTTTGTTTGTGTTTGGTTTGTTTGGGTTTTTGCTCATGCCCTTCACCTGTTCCAGGTGCTGACAGAACAGCTGGAGGTATTAGGATTAGCTGAGAAGCTTCAGCGAGTTCCTGGCTTTCAGGAAGTTTTCTGATCCACGTGGTCTGTGAATGGTGATTCTGTCAGGAAAATTGGTGCTGGAACTGGAGCCCTTGGAGGAAAAGCAAAGGTAAGGTACATCTTCTGCAATGCTTTAGCAGTGTTCCATAAGGGTTTGATTGAATCCTGCCATGAATATAGCAATGATGAGATTTTCTTTAAAAACCTGCTCTCTGTAACCCTGAAACAATCCCAAACAAAACCCAGCCAACCAAAAAAATTAACTTAAAACGGTTGGTTGTGTTGAAAACCAGGTCACGTTCTGGTACATGCCTTCCTAGCCCTGCTTCTGCCTCCCACATAACACCACCGTGTATGCAAGGATAAGGCTCAGATCTTCCATTTCTTTAGAACATAGCTCAGAAGAATGAATATTCGAATCAGCTTTAGTTTCGTGGAGTATTTTTGCTTTTCTCTCTGTATGTTTTTGAGTACTCTGAGTACATCTTTTAAAATGTAGTTTTCAAGTTGCATTCTCATTTCTCAGATGAGAAGTTTGACGCCTGAAATTGCTCCGTTTCTTACTTGTCAGTTTGATTCTTCAAAGCCCGAGAATACTTAGAGGTAAAAATACAGAAACTGTGCATAGGAGAAAATGGTTTTAACCTTGAGTGTGTTAATACCCGTTTCTATACTGAAAAGCAGTTCTTTTTCAAGTATTATAATACTATTCCATCTAACTCCTTGGCTGCTCTTTCTTTTGCTCTCTCGGGGTTCCTTTCAGTGAATTGCCTGATGTGTGGATGGTGAGTGTGGTTTTTGGGATCATCAGCTGTAGGTTGTCTGCCAGGAAGGGAGTGCATCCTATCACAATCCCATTGCAATCAGGTGCTCCCTGCAGCTCATCCCCATTGTCTGCCAAAGTCCCTTGGCCTTGCCTAAAGAGCACCTTCTGTCTGTGTCCAGTGCAGTTCACAGAGCTGAATCCTGGGCTGCTTTTGTTCAGCTTTTGCCTCCTTGCCACACGCATTTAAGGGCCTTTCGTGGACAATGCGAGCTGTGAACTCGGGAGTGTTTTCTAATGGCAGCACGATCCCTTGCAGCATCCCTGATGGATCACAGCCTGTATTTCCCGTACCTGGAGCAGTGTGTGTTCACAGACAGCTCACAGACAAGGCCCACGCAGCCTCACGAGCGATCAGAGAGGTTTTGGTGTGCCCAAACGAGCAGAGCCAGGTTTGGGATGGAGCCCAGACTGCACTCTGTGGTAGTGGCATTGTCCCTGAGGTGTGTGTGACCCTGGCTACATGTGCATGAGCAGCACGTGTTCCTTGGCTCCTGTTCAGCCCAGCTGGCTGGGCTCTGTTCCTGCAGACTGCAGCTCAGTCAGTGCCCAGTGTGCAGAGATTTCCTCGTTGATACGTGTGAAAAGTGATGGTTTCCTTCGAGAGTCACGGGTGAGATGAAAGAGCAGAAGATCTTTATAAACCATGGATTTGTTTCCTTCATGTATGATTTCTCTGGGTATAGTTTTGAAGGAATTGCTGCTGGTTTCAGTCGGTGTCTTAGGCACACGGGTGCCGTGTCTCCAAGGCTGCTTTCCCCTGGAGAGCTGCGTTCCCTGGGCTTCCACGGCTTAACTTGGGCTGTGCACGTCCATTGCAAAGATCTCACTGCCAAGTGCTCTGAAACGTTTGCTGTCAAAGTCATCTCTTCTCCAATGTTTGTGCAGCATCTGTGAAAGTACTGAGGAGCACGCGTGAGAACTTGTAGAAGTCTGCAGAACCAAAACCAATGCGAGTCCTGGAAGTATTGCCTTCAGAAATGAAACCCTCACTCACTGGCTTCTGGATGCACCAAAGTCAGCCGGGATCCACGAATTCCATGAAAGTAAGATTTGTGTTCTGTCATTACTTTTTCTTGAAAACTCTGGTTTTTCTAAGTAGATCACAAACATTGGAAAAGGTATCGCAGAAGTGTAGAACTGTGTAGGAAGGGACTGTAAAGATGCAGTGCCACCCCCTGCCATGGCAGGGACCCCTTCCACTGTCCCAGGCTGCCCCAAACCCCAATGTCCAACCTGGCCTTGGGCACTGCCAGGGATCCAGGGGCAGCCACAGCTGCTCTGGGCACCCTGTGCCAGCCCTGCCCACCCTCACAGGGAAGAATTTCTTTCTTAAAAGTAATAGATGGGTGTATATATATATGAGGTCTTGATTCTTAAGCGAATTAGAAACAAGAAATAACTTTTCCCCTGTTTGCCTCAAGACCTCAAAACCAAACCTGTGGACATATTTGCCATTGGATTTGAAGAAATGGTGGAGTTAAATGCAGGAAACATCGTGAACACCAGGTGGGTGGTCCAATCCACACAGTACTAGTTTGGCCGATAATGACCTTTTTCAAGTCATATGTTATTTAAAATTTTGGTTTCTCCAGTGCTTCTTCACTTTGTTCTTCAGTTCCTGTGTCTTGTATTGCTGGGAACAGCAAATCCTGTGGAAATCTTTCCAAAAGCATGTGTTGTTGGTATGCTGTTATGTTATGTTACAGGCTGTGATCTGTGTAAAGGAAGGATTCCTTCCATACTGTTAGTTTTCACTGCCACTGCATGTGTTGCACAGATATATTACTGTGGAGTTAGGATCTTTCTCTCCTAGCAGACTGGGTTATGGAAATGTATTTTTCCCAGTGGTGGGTGATAGCAGCGATAAGTGTGTGTGCAGTCCTAGCACCACATTCCCGGTGTCCATTGTTTTCTCTGCCTGCTGTGCATGTTTCCTGGCGTTAGGGAAGGTTGAACTCGTTGGGAAGAGCTCCTAAAGCCTATCATGCTGTAGCCTTTGTGCAGACTTTTGTCTTTTGGATAGCAAGTGTCAGCTTGTCATCCCCTAATTTCACCCTAGGTGTAGTTAATGGAGTTAACTAGAATGTTGGTCAGTTGTCTCCATCAGTCAGAAGTGATGGATATTTCACAGCTAAAAACCGAATTTGTGAACCTGGAAGGAGTACTTGTGTCGCTCTCTTGTTTTTAACTCCAGTGTGTGCTGCTGTTTGACAGGGAAGGATGCTCTTTTCCCATGACTTATTTTTTGGTGTGGGGACTTCAGTCATCGAATAGATTTGCCCAATGAAGAGGTGAAGGACCTAGCACAACAACAGAACTGGGATGCCCTCATAGCAGGAGACCAGCTTATCAATCAAAACACATCTGGACAGGTATGTTTAAACGTCACCATACTTGAGAATACTTGGGAGTTTATTACTGGTTTTAGCAGTTCTGGGATGTTCCTGTAAATCTGTATCCTCAGCGTGGAGTTTTCTAATTACAATGTTACTCTTGTTGTCAGATGTAACTATTTAAAAGGAATATTTGTAACGTTTGGTAAGGGTAGTCTCGAGTGAGATTGGAATAGTTCTAATGCTGTTACTGTGGGGAAAAGGAGTGCTCCAAACGGCAGCTTTTTTATTTGCAAGGAAAACGCCATAGAACCAAGTCTGAAGAAAGGTAGATTGTTTTAGATTTGTCGGGTTTCTCGTTGTCTCTGGGCAGCTCTGTGGGAGAAGGCAGGTATGGTAAAAGGAGAGACAGTCTTCCATTGTTGGTTCTGCCAGCACTTGGATCACAAGCAGTGCTTTGTCTGATTTACAGTTCCCTTCCCTTGCTGCTGCTATCTTGTGCACCAGAACAGGAGGCAAAACTCGGGATATTTTTAGTCTTTTTTTAACAGCTGCTTCCTAAAGAAAGCAAGCTGTACATTCACATGGGCAGCCAGCATTGCTTGTCTGTTCAGTGGATCAAAACACGATGTGTAGAGGTTTTGGAGCCACGTCCAGCAGTTGTAAAGCTGGAGAGCTGTGTGGGAACTGGCAGAATCTGGCAAGGACTCGTGGCTGGGGGAGCAGGAGTAGCACTGCACTGTTGGGGTGCTATTCCATGGTTTAGGAGCTGTGGCTGGGTACCAGCCCTGCCCCTGGGGGAGCTCCACCTCTGTACCAGGTGTTCACACAGCAACGTGCTGCATGAAAATGGGCTAGAAAAGAATTCCTGAGGACAAACAAATGGATTGTCTCACAAGCTGTCTAACTTGTAACATTCTGATATTGACTTTTATTGGATTTCAAATTGTGTTTCCAACAAGAGAATTTGTCTAGAAGTTCTAATTATAATTATTACTGTTATTATTACTCCTTTTCTGACAGAAGACACTCCCATTTTACCTTTCCCACGTTGTTTCCAGGTGCTGCCCGGGATGGACATCTGTGGTCTCAGACAGGGAGCAAGGGGAGCCTTTGCCTCACCTGCCCAGCTCAGGTGGATGGGACAGAATTGGCATGGCCTGACAAGGCAGGAACAGCTGTTTGTGTTCTGGAGTGCCTTGAAAGCTTTCTCTGTCAGGTTTGGGAGGGGTTTGTCTTTGGGATTTCTTGTGATGCAGCACCACGGGTATCCCTTTGTGCCAAGTCCAGTGCTAAAGGATTGAATAACTGACAAGTGGGGTCTGGGATGAAAAGGGTTCTGTTAAAATTAAGCAAAGAATGCAATAAGAAAAATGAGCATCCTTTTAATGTCTGAAATGGCCAGCGTTTTTATTCCTAACTAAGGGCACTCTGAATTGGTGTCACCTGTCATGGATTAAAACCCCATAATGAGCAATCAGAGCTGTGAAAGCTGAGATCCTTTGATTGCTGCAGTCGACTTAATTTTCTTTCCCTCCTCTCTTTCAGGACATGGAAAATCACGACACTGCTGCCATCTTTGCCAAGAGCTGTGGTGTTTGAGCAGCCAAAGCCCAGAGGCTTCAGCACCAGAGGCCTGTGCTGGAGGGCTCCTGGTGCTGCCCGTGCTGGGGGGTAAGTCAGAGGATGCAGGGTTCCTCTTTGCCTCCCTGCTGGGATTAACTGCCACGGGAATGTGGGATCTGGGTGAAACTCCAGCTCTCCTGGTGTTCAGGGGTGCAAGGGCTGAGGGGCTGCATTCCATTCACTGCAAAAACTTGCCAAGGCTGGAGGACTGGGGTGGTGACTGCTCCGAGGAAAGGGTACTTATTAATACTGTGTCACATTTCCCTCGGTGACTGTCAGGCCTGAACGGCTGTGAGTTTGTGCTCTTCTCCCTGGGGAATTGGACATAATTTCAGTGTGTAATTAGAAATTGTAGAAAAATCCAGCTAACGTTCTCACCTCTGTTCCCCTAAGTTATCCCAGTTTTTCCCAGCTATGAGCTGCACAGAAGTCAGGGGAAGTGACATCAGGGAACAGCTATAAATTCAGAAGTCCCGGCAAGGGGCAGGAAAGGGGAAAGGTTTCAGGAAGCATTTTTATGGTCTAATTAAAAGTAATTTTTGACTGCCCAATGAGAAGAACACGAACTCGCAGCCATTCAGGCCTGACAGTCCTCTGCAGCGAGAGCTCACCACACATCCACAGAGGCAAGTCCAGCATCTGAAAAGAAAAAAAAAAACCACAGAAGAAAAAGGTGAATTTTTTTTTTTTTTTTTTTTTGCTTCCAGGTTATTTCAAGTTCTTAAAGCTCCTGGCCTCCCCCTGCCCTGCGTTCCCAGTCAGCTGAGACACACAGAAACACCAAGGAATGTTGCTGGCAGCGAGCAGGAGACACGGAGACCTCTGTGCACTCTGGGCCACAAAAGGAGCCTCAGCTTCAGCAGCTGCCATCATTTTGGTAATACTCACCTGCAGGAAACGTCCTGTTTACTTCAGAGTCAGGTTTTAGGAATCCTCTCAACCCCAATATATCCTCAATATATCCTGTAACCTAGAAGTAAAGAGGAAAATTCTCAGCTAATTTTTTTTACCGCTGCACAGCTTTTTTGAGTTACAAAGCAAGGGGAAGGGGGAGCATCTCACCTGCGGCTGTCGGAGAAGCAGCATGAGGGGCACTCAGTGCCTGGCCCCCACCCACGGTGCTCCAGCCCCGCTCGTTCCACAGGGAGCCCCACGGTCGAGCCAGCCGCTGCTCTCCGCTGAAACCTGCGGGGGCTTCGCACACCCGCGGCACGAGGGCACCGGGAGCGGCGAGATTTGGGGCTCTAGGGTCGGTACGGCGTTCCTGGTGCCCCGGGCGGTTCCAGCGGCGATCCAGCGTCTGCACGCGGAGATCTGGCCGCTGTTCTCCTGGGTACGGTTACCGACAGAGCCCCGGCCCCCTGCGGCCGCAGCGGGATCGCGCCCGGACCCCAAACGGAGCAGGAGCGGCAGCGCCGGGCTCGGCCCCAGCGCCCATTCAGGGGAGAGGCTCCCGCTGCCCGCGGCGACGCCGGTGCCGGCCCGGTCCCGCGAACCGCACCCGGGAGAGGCTTCCTGCCTGCTCCGCGGCGATGCCGGTGGCGGCCCGGGTCCCCGCGAACCGCACCCGGCCGGCCCGGGGAGAGGCAGCGCCGCTCGGAGCCCCCAGCGGATACGGACAAAGACCCAGAACGGAGCCCTGGACCTACCTGAGCGCCTGGGGCTCCGCGCAGCACCGGGAGCAGCCCCCGCGTTGGGCTCGCCGCGCGATGGTCCCGCCGCATCCCAAGAGAGGCATCCGCGAATGGAGCGGAGCGCGAGGGGCCCGGCCGCACTTGAAGGCCGCGGGCGGGGCGGGGCTCAGGTGGCGGGGCCTGTTTGGGGGTAGAGCGCATGCGCGGGGCGGGGCCTGCAGAGGCTGGCGGGGCCGCAGAACGCATGCGCGGGGAAGGGGGAAGAAGGGGGGCCCGAGGGGGAGGGGGTAGGGGGGGGATTAAGGTTCCAGGATTCTTTATAGGGGGGGAAGGGGAGGGGGATAAAGGGGGGATTGGGGGGGTTGTGGGGGGGGAAGGGGGGAGAAAGAGGGGGGGAAGGGGGGGAAAGGGGGGGGGAAATGGGGGCCCGGGGGGGAAGGGGAGGATACGGGGGGTGTGGGGGGGGGAGGGGGGGGTGGGTTCCGCGATTCTTTATAAAGGTTTATAAAGGTTAGAAGGCCCGGCGGGTTTTTTGTGTCTGTTCACGCTGCAGAGTGACGCACTAACACTAATCTCCCCTGTGCCATTTTTTTTGCGGCTTTTCCCAGCGTGTGGCTACGGGCCGTGGGCTCGGCGGCGCCGCGGGCGTGAGGGAGCTGGCGGGCGCCGATCGGCAGCAGCATGTCCGCCTTTCTCTGCCGGGGATCTCACCGTGCCGCTCTCTTGAGCGTTGCCGCAGTCCCACCAGGCAGGGTCCCGTCACGCGGTCCCTTCTGCCATCCTGAGAGGGGCACCCTGCAGTACCGCTCTGTGTCCACAAGGTGGCAGCCCTGCCGTGGCGTTGGCTCGGGGCGGGGCGGCTGCAGTTCCGCTCTGTCCCCACAAGGTGGCAGCCCTGCCGCACAGCCCAGCCCGGGACTCGCCACCCTTCACAAAATCCTCCGAAGTGAATACCCCAAAACAGCCCCGACCAAAACTAAAAAAGCCCTGCCTCCAACCAAATGAAAACAAAAAAACCCCCTCTTTAGATATAAAAAAATATTATTTTTTAAATATTTAATTTTTATTCATATTTATAATCTATACATATATTTTAAACTTAACTTCTATTACACCATATATAATATTATTTTTTTATTGTATACATATCTTTATATTAGCAATATTTATTTCTATTTGATGTATATCTATATGTATATTTGTATATTTCTATTTTTTACTATTATTTATTTAAAAGCCCTGTCTCTAACCAAATAAAAACAAAAACTCCCTTTATTTTAAACAACATTTAAATATATTTTTCTATTTATAGTTTTCATATTTATATCTGTAATTTATATTTATATATCTATTTTATGTGTATAGTATATATATACTACATATACTATTTATATTAAAAACTACATCTATACTTAGATATGCGTATATATTAATAATTTTATGTGTATATATTTCTATATTTTTTGTTTATATTATTTATAAAAAACCCTTGCCTCCAACCAAATGAAAACCCGTAAAACATTCATTTTAAACTATACTAAAATATTTTTATATTTTTATTTTCATGTTTATAGTTTACATGTATTCTTATATTTGCATTATTTATATTATAAACTAGATATTTCTTATATTTGTTTATAATTTTATTTTTCTATTCCTTATATTATTAACCGGGGCTGGGCTGTGACCCCCCCCCCATGGGTGACACATATTATGCTTTAAATAAAATCAAAATAATACAATAAATAAAATAATTACGTCTTAAAATAATAAAAATAAATAGATACATTAAATATTTTGAAATGTTTTCTTTATTAAAAATTATATTTAGAATGTTAAACTATTCAGATGCAAAGGCAGAAGTGCCAGGGGGACGAGTGAAGCAAAGCAGCCCCGAGTTTGTATGACAAGTGATTTATTTCTGTGTCACTGCACGGGTGACAGCGCTCAGGACACAGCGGGGACCCTGAGCAGGGCAAGCTCTCGGCTCCTGCCCGCAGCAGCCTGGGAAAACAACGCCCAGAAAAAAGGCATTCCCACACAATTCCCACTTTTGCTTGGAAAAATATCTCCATTTTAGCAGGAAACTCACTTGGGATGAACATCCAAACGTGCCAAGGCAGATTGCGTGCAAGGACAGCAATTGGGGCAGGACCGAAGTTTTCATGGGATTTATGTCATTAAATATGCAGCAAACGGAACTTTCCAAAGAGATTAATGATGGCAGTGAAACACTCAGCAGGTTTTCCTGGGAACTGACAGAATTCTGTGGATCAATGCCTGATTTACCAACATTAATTTGGTCAATTTCCTCGGAAATGTGCCCTAATAGTACAAAAATTCCAATTGGGATGGAAAATTAACATTTGTAATAAATATCCCCTTACTAAAATCAGAGAGAGGAAAGCCATCCAATTAAAGGAAGGAACAAATTCCAAATCCCAGCCTGCCTGGAAAACAAGGAATTTCTGACACACAACTTTTGGAATAGGCAGGAATTTGGAGGAAATTCATGGAATGAGGATTTCAAATCTGCCTCCTCTGCTCTGGTTTTAAAGGGAAGTGGGAATTAAACATGTGAGGTTACTCCTACCCAAGAAACTCCTGTATTTTGTGGGGATAACAATCCAAAGGAACTCCAATCTTACTTGTATTTGACATCTGAAACTCTCGGCAGGCTTGGGAACTTTCAATGGAACAAAAGAGCCTCAATTCCTGCAATAACAAAATGCAACTTGGCAAAAGTCAGGAATTTTATTTACAGATCCATGGAGCAGGAGGAGGAGGAGGAGACCAGGAACACACTCCAGCTGAAAGCAATGGTTTATTGGAAATGGCAGGAAATCAAACGGAGAGTCTCTGCTTATGGTCAAGGATGTATCCAGGAATTGGAGAGAAAAGTGGGAATTTGGACTGGGATAAGGCCTTCCAGTAGCTTTGCTTCCTAGTGGCTCTCTCCTTTTTTGCCAACTACCTGGAAAAGGGAAAAAAGACCCAACAAAACAAAGTTTCAAACCTGGGCAGGACATCCTTGGTTCAGGCAGATTGAAGTGCAGCTCCCAGGGATTGCCTGTGGGGTTAAAGGGCTGGAAAATCACACACAGCTGCTGGGTTTAGTGCTAGGCCTGGCCTAGTTAGAGCTGGGCCTGCAGAACACCCCAAGCCAGGTTTAATACCCAGAGAAACTCGGCTGGGAGAACCCCCGTGGCTGCTCCAGGTCCCTTCCCTTCCCTTCCTCCCTCAGGACAAAAACCTCAGCATGCAGCTCCTAAGAAATGGGAGAACCCAGGAAACCACCCAGAAATCCATGGGGTTTTAACTCCCAGGAAACTGGAGAACCCAGGAAAATCCCCCAGAAATCCCCGGGTTTCACTTGTTACCAAACAAACCCCCAGCCCTCCCAACCCTGAACCCCATGGAGCTGCAGAAATCACAGAATAACCATAAAAATGGAAACACTGTTCTGCTGCTTCCCTGTGCTGAGGAACTCTCCCTGTCCAGCTGAGTTCTGCACCCCACAATCATTAGGAGCTGCTAGGAAAAGCATTTTTAACTGCCAGAGTTAAACTTGGCATTCCTGTGAATTTGTTTATTCCTGGCGTGATTCCAAACTCCGTTCACACAGATTAGGTGAAGAAGCGAGGGGGAAAAAAGGAAAACCAGAGTTAAAGGATTAAGGATTAGGTGTTAGCAAGTATGGAATATCAACAGAAATATTCTATACCAGTCAGAAGCAGAGAGGGACAAGCGGCCCATGTGTATTATCTGGAAAACCCAGCACATGGATATGGATATTTCAGCATCCCATCCCATCCCACCCCACCTTCCCCCTTTTATTTTCTTTATTCCCCTCAGGTTGATCCAGTCTCCTCCCTTCCCACCAGGACATTGAGTCCGGGCTGGATCCTACAGCACTCCCCGGTGGCACCTCCCAGTGCCAAGGCCAGCACAGAAATGGGGCAGAATTTGGGAAAGAGCAGCACTGAAAGCAGGATGTGAGCAGGGAGAGCTGAGCTGCTGAGGCAGGGGTGGAATGCTGCAGGATTTGAGCACAGCGAGGGAGGAGAGCGAGGCCACACCAATGGCAGCATTACTTTGGATTTCTTCTGCCTGTTTAGTTCAGTGGGAATGGGGAGTTAAGCTGGAAAACAAACAGAAGGAGTGTTACAAGAAGCAAAGCAGCATCAGAATGTGTCCAAAGCCTCCTGCAAAGGAGCAGGGCCGAGCAGAAAGCAGGGGATTATCCCAGAGGGACACCAGCACACCTGAGCCAGCCAGTATTGATCTCTGGCTCTGCCCACTGCTTTCTGAGCACACCAGCAGCAGGTTCTCCCTCAAGGCAAAGAGCTCCCTTCTCCTCAAACTCCATGTGCAAGAAGGAAAACAGCAATATGATCATTCCACACTGTCCCTGAGGCTGTGACTAAGGCAGCTCCCAATCCACTGCTGCTCCTTCCCAGTGCATTTTCCTTCCCAGCATCATTCCCTGGGTGCTGTATCCACCTTCTCCAGGCAGCTTAAACAGCCACAGAAATCCAAAGGAAAAAGATCAAAATTCAATTCATGTATTTCTAGTCTGGGGAGAATGAGGGAGGTCCAAAATCCGTATTTATTTTAGAGCAGTAAAACATTTTTTAATTGAGTGGCAGCGAAGGGCAGCAAAAGCTGTTAAACTCCTTTATTAACTTATTAGCAGCAGAGGAATTCAGTTTTAAGTTTACTTAAGATCAAGTTTTGCTGCTAAAAATTAAGTAGGTGCCATGTTGGTGTTAGTGCTTTTCACCTTCTGCAATTAGAGGGTGTTTGTACCATCAGTTCATTATTAAAGCGCTGTATTTTGAAATAGGACTTTTTACAAGAAACGTGCCAATAAAGAGAATCCCAAAATCAAGATCTAAGTCTCACAGCTATTAAAAAAAAAAAATTAAAAAATCAAAAAATCGGTGTGTGTAACTTGCCAGCCCCTCATGCTTTCAGTCCTTACCATTTCTTGTGACCCAGCTGATGGTTAAAAGCAGAAATGCAGGACAGAGCTGCAGCTTTTCCCCAAGCACCCCAGGTGTGAATTGTGTCCCCCTCCCCAGTGTTTGCTCCCCAGGGCTCAGCAGGGCACTCACTCGTTTGAAGTCGTTCATGTTGGTGGCCTGCACTGGAGTGCCAATGAACGTGAAATATGTGATTCGTGTCGTCTCCTCATCACCGTGATTGGACTGCACAAACAACTGCACAGGGGAAAAGGCAAAACCAACTTCAAATGAGAACTGCCAATGGTAATTGTATCTCTGTGCTCGTTTCAATGCTGTTTCCTGGCAGTGTGTTCAAGCCCCCCCAGCTGGGATTTCCCCATTCACACCCAGCAGCGCCAGTCTCGGTGGGATCTGGCAGCAAGTGAATGAACACGCGTTGATTGTGTTGACTGAGACAGATCCCTGCGCTGCCCCAGGCCAGAGGCACTCACGGTGACACTGTTGACGTTCTGGAATTTGACATAGCGCAGCTGGATGATGCCATCCTCCCTGATGTCCTCGGGGCCCAGCTCCAGGGCCTGCGTGGGCTCGCTGCGCTCCGCCTCCTCAAAGTCCATGGAGCGTGGCAGGTTGATGAACATCTTGATGTACTTGGGGCCTTGTCCTGGAGAGAGAGGGGTGGGATTGTCTGTGGGCGTTATTCCACAATCCCTGTCCTCATGGAATGGAATGCAATGCTGCTGTGCCATGTAAAGTGAGTTACTGCAAAAGGGAAAAGCTGAGTCTCACTTCAGCCTGGAATTACATCCCAGTGTCTCTTTGCAGGGGATGAAACTCTCAATAGTTATACTGGGCTATCAAACTACAATAGAGAATTGTATTTGTGTATCGATCTATTTTAAGTAGTTATACTTGTGCATCAAGCTGTAACAAACACTTTATTTGTGTATCAATCTATTGTGAGTATTTATAATTGTGTATCAAACGACAATAAATACTTCATTTGGGTACCATTCTGTTTTAAATATTTGTACTTGTATATCAAATGACAAGAAGTACTTTTATTCATGTATCAATGTGCAATAAATATTTTTTTGTGCATCAAACTATAATAAATACTTCTATTTGTGTATCAAGCTATAATAAATACTTCTATTTGTGTATCAAGCTATAATAAATATTTCTATTTGTGTATCAACCCATAATCTTTGCCTATCAATCAATAAGCAATAAATACTTCTGTTTGTGTATCAATGCATAATAAATACTTTATTTGTGTATTAAGGTATATAAATACCTATATTTGCGTATATCAAGTCATAATAAATACTTTTGTATTTCAAGGTATGATAAATACTCCTCTTTGTGTATCAAGGTATAATACTTCTATTTGTGTATCAAACGACAATAAACACTTCTACTTGTGTATCAAGATATAATAAACACTTTTATTTGTATATCAATCTATAATCTTAGCCTATAAATCAATCAATAAATAATAAAGAATTCTGTGTGCAGCACTCACCGTTGTCTGGCCCCTGCAGTTTCATCGAGTAAAGCTTGACAGGCTGGCTAAAAGCTACAGTGATAAGCAGCTGAGAAGGGAAAAACCACAATTATACATCAGTTCCTTCATTAGGAAAAAACTCAGCACAGGAAATTAGGAGAAGGGATGTATTCCACACGTTCTGGAATTCCCCTGACATGCCAGCAGAGAAAAGGGACTTGTCCCTTCGGAATTCTCAGTGTGGAGAGTACTGACACTACAAAATAGTAACTGAGCTTTTCTTACATTGTCCAAGCCTACCTCAGAGCTGCTACAGTGAAAACTCTCCATGATCCCAAACAATCCCTGAAAGGAGCTCCCTGTGATCCCAAACACTCCCTGCACCTGTGCTCCCTGTGATCCCAAACACTCCCTGCACCTGTGCTCCCTGTGACCCCCAAACAATCCCTGAAAGGAGTTCCCTGTGATCCGAAACACCTGTGCTCCCTGTGACCCCGAGCAATCCCTGGAGTGGAGCTGTGTGTGGCCCCGAACAATCCCTGGAGTGGAGCTGTGTGTGACCCCGAACAATCCCTGGAGTGGAGCTGTGTGTGATCCCAAAGAATCCCTGGAGTGGAGCTGTGTGTGACCCCAAAGAATCCCTGGAGTGGAGCTGTGTGTGATCCCAAACAATCCCTGCACTGGAGCTCCCTGTGATCCCAAACAATCCCTGAAAGGAGTTCCCTCTGATCCCAAACACTCCCTGCACCTGTGCTCCCTGTGACCCCGAGCAATCCCTGGAGTGGAGCTGTGTGTGATCCCAAAGAATCCCTGGAGTGGAGGTGTGTGTGATCCCAAAGAATCCCTGGAGTGGAGGTGTGTGTGACCCCCAGCAATCCCTGGAGTGGAGCTGTGTGTGACCCCGAGCAATCCCTGGAGTGGAGCTGTGTGTGACCCCCAGCAATCCCTGGAGTGGAGCTGTGTGTGACCCCGAGCAATCCCTGGAGTGGATCACCTGCTCATCGCAGTCTGACTCCAGGTAGGAGGAATCCTTGCGCAGGCAGTTCTCAAAGCCGTGCTCGTCGCTCTCGTTGAGGCACTCGCAGCCAGCCTTGTTAATGAACGGCAACAGATCCATCTGGGGATAGAGAGCATTGGCTCAGAGTGCTGCACATCCCATGGGATTGGGGAGCTTCCATGGGAGAGCATGGCCACGGGGAGCTGCACATCCCATGGGATCAGGGACACACACAAAGCCTCAGGTGGTACCAACACTGAACAGGTTCAGTGAACTATCAGGTGTACCTTCCCAGTCCTCCACGGCATTTTGAAGAGGGAATATTAGCAATAATAATTATTGTATTCCTCTGTGTCACTCCGGCCAGGCACATCGCCTTTGCCAAGTATTCCTGAGCCACCATTTTTAATTTTTTGTTCTTTTAAAGGCACAAAGAAACACACGGTGAATGCCTTTAGGATCACCCACCCCAGCAAATGTTCGGAAAAGAAAGAATGAGACTTTTTTCACTTCATGAAATGTTTGGGAACACATGCTGGGATGGCTGAGAAGGAAAAGGTTCATCAAGGGACACAAAAAAATTGTTTTCATGACTACGGAGATTTTTTATGCTTAAGAAATGTGTATATGTCAATATTTTAATTTTTTTTCTGGAAAAGAAAACCCAGATATGTGATTACCTTTGGCAGCCTTGCCTAAAAATCCAATGATTTGACTTCAGGTACATTTGAACACCAGGGTGTTTGACCACCTGAGCTACATAAGCATTCCAATCAAACTGTGGGGAGATACTCACGTATCCTTTGGGGATGTCTGTGTCTTCACTGTTGCCAGGATCGTTCTCCAGGTGCTGTTTGATTTTGTCCTCCAAGCCCACAGCATCTGCTCCCTGGTACTGGTCAATCCTCACCTTGTTCCGGAAGAACAGGAACGTGGGGGTGGCTGAGATGTTGTTGGTGGCAGCTGTGCCCTGGCAGCACAAATGAGTCCCAGTCACTGCTTTGACTCAATCCAGTCCCACCAAAAAATCCATTCCGTTCATTTTTGTCTTTTTACTTCAAGAATTGCACCAATATTTGGTGTTGGAAAGGCTCTTTTAAATTCACCCAGCACAGATATGAGCATTGGCATTCCAGCTCCCCACTCCTTGCTCCTTTCCCAGCCCTCCCAGGACAGCAGCAAGATTTTGAAGCACAGACCCCAAACAGCAGCAGGATTTTGGAGCACAGACCTGGCACTGGTGCACATCCACCTCCAGGAACGTTGCCTGTGGGTATTTGTTACTCAGAGCGTTGAAGGCGGGAGCAATCCGCAAGCAAGGGCCACACCTGAGCAAAAAGTGACATTTTTTATTCCACTTTGCTTTTATTTCTCAATGCCTGCCCCAAACAGAACCAGAACATTCCCAATATCCTGCTGTAAAAATAGCCTCTCTACCTGGTTGCCAGCTGGTGATACAATGAAAGATTACATTTAGGAATCTGCAATTTATTGTCTTTACTTGCAGCGTTTTTACCACGGTCCTACTCGATAAAGTGTTACAGAGAAGCACGAATCAGCAAAAAAACCCTATTAATAAAAATAACATTATTAGTCCATGTTGCCTCATTTCTGGGCAAAAATTGTATTTACACATAATTTAAATATTTAATGGTCAACATGTACCAAAGCTTTAGGGATCATAAAATTTTTCCCACAATAAATCTCATTTACACTTGTAACCAGTCATTCCCATATTTATTTGGGAGAACAGATCTGTTTGGTTTTTTTTTTTTTTTTATTTAACTGCACTGCCTTGGCTGAAAATGTTGTTTTTTACTTATTCTGCGTCAGCAAAAGTGCAGGAAGTGCTCAACTGCACCGATTCCCATAAAGGGAGTTTCTCACTGAGAAAGAGAAACGAAAAGTCAAATGAAAAAACCCGATGTAGAAAACTGGCAAAAAAATCCCCACAACTAAGAGGCAGCAGCCAGACAACAACGAGGTGCCCTGTGAAGCCGCAAACTCCCGAGATCATCACTATGCTCCCTAATCTCACAGATTAATAGCAATAATTCACATGTTGAGGTTTCTTTGGTGACAAACTCATCCCGATTTCATCACAGTTGCACCTCCCTGCTGAGGAGGTGAAAGGGGATAATCCACTTGTCCTGGGCAAATCGGTGCGGATCCAGCCAAGTTTTACGGAAGCAAAAGATGTTTTGCCAAGCTTTTAGTGTTGTCCATGCCTTGTTCCCATCAGTTTCCTGCCCTTTGACGGGGTTATAAAGCAGGGCTCCACCAGAGCGCCTGACGGCTGGCAGGTCCGCAGGGCAGTGGGATCGGCGGGAAAAATGGGAATTTATTCCAGGATCTGGGAACACGGTGTTGAAAATAATATAACTTAGATGTTGTGACTACAGCGACGCGCTGCAAACCGTGCCGAGGAACCGCGCTCGGCGCCTTCGCAGGAAGCACGAATAACAACACGGAAACAGCGGAGCCCTTCCCGGGAGCCGCATCCCGGCCTCACTCACCCCCTCATGGTGAACTTCACCACGGCCAGGCGGGAGCCGGCGGCGCTCAGCTCGGGCTGGAACTCGGTGTCGTTGGCGATCACCTTCACGCCCGCCATGGCCGCGGGCCCCGGTGGCGGTGCCGGGTGCGATGTGCAGCGTCACGGCGGGCAGGACGCCCGGCATGCACCGCTGGCACGGGCGCAGGCGCGACCGCCCCGCTCCGCTCCGCTCCCGCCCGGCCGCCGCCGCCATCTTGGGGCAGGGCAGCGCTGCCGCAGTGACGCCGCCGGCGGCCATTTTGGGAACGGGCAAGCGCGGGAATTCCGTGAGGGGAGACGCGCCTTCAAATTTGAACATAAAAATTTTGTACTAATTTCGTCATGAATTCTTTTTTTAGTGACGTTATGGGGATGACCCTTCTGTCTTGAAGGCAAGATTGGTGTAAATTTTTGTCACCTTATTTAAATTATGTTTTTTAATGAAGTTAAACTGTCGCGATACTGAGAATTTCTACAAAATTAAAAATTAATTTTAAAATTAAAAACAAAAACTGGGGAAATAAGAGATGAATAAATGCTTGTAATAACTACAAAATAAAACCGAAATTAAACCCAGGACTTTCATGACCCCATTTGCAGCGTCATTGCTGACAACTTCCCAACGTAATTTATAACATAGCATAATAAATGTCACTTCAAGATATCTCATATTTCCGCTTTTCCGAATAAAAAGCAGGAATATCCCCAGCATTCTGGTCCTGGATTTTGTAATTTAAAAGCCTTGCAGTAATGAGTAAATAATCAATTAAGAAAGCAAGTAATCACCAGCTCCCTGCGCGCCCTCAGCGGAACCTAGCCGTTCCCGCGGCGGCGGCGCCTGCCGTCAAGTGTGCCTGCCGGAGCTTTACGCCAGTGTCGCGAGAGGCGGTGTCATCCGGCCGCTGCCGCACCGAGCGCGGCGGGGCCGGTGCGCCCGGGGCTCGTGAGGGCCGGGACAGTGACCGGGACCGGGACCGGCACCGAACAGGCACGACCGGGGAAGGAGGCGGGAGAACGGCTCGGTCCCGGCGGGAGGGGTGGGCTGAGCGCCTGGTTCTCCGCAGGCCCCGGGAGTACTGAGGGGGCTGCGGCGCCGGGAGGTTCAGGGACACGGGATTCAGGGATCCTGGGACCCGGCTGGCCAGGAGCCCGAGGATTCAGGAGCCCAGGTATCCTGGGACACCGGGAGCGGCCCCACGGTGTTAACGGAGAAGGATTGGGTTTAGAAATCCCTCAGGTTTCCCCTCAAGACGAGCGCCTGGTTATCCGTGGATGGGGGTTTCCATCTCTCCTAAGGAGAGGCTCCTCACCCTCCCCCTTTTGGGGACTTAAATTAATTGTAATACTAATTTTTTGGTACTTCGCAGCCTTCCCCATTTTATTTCCCTTTCCTGTGCCACATACGGTGCTTTTGGCACCCAGGGGTGGGATTTGGATTTCTCCTGCTGCTTTGGATAACTGTCCTTTGTGACAGCTTCAAACAGGAAAAATTACACTGGGTTCAGCCTGTCATCAAATTAAGCACCAGGAAAACCTGCAAGTGGCTTCCAAAGGTGTTAATTAACTCAGATCTCATGTCCCAAATTAGTATTTCCTTCTCTGCCTTGGTTTGGAACCTCCTGCATACCTTGGGAAGGTGTTTTTGTTATATTTTCACTCCCTCAGTGGTCTCTCTTCTCCATCCTTAAATAATAAGTAGAAAGTCTAACTTGTAATTAAATTTAAAATAATTAGATTTTCCTGAAATGCATAAATAGCCTATTCGTAGCTATTTTGTACTATTTAACGCTATTTTGTGCTATTTAATAGTATTTTGAGGGCAGGTTATTGGAGTGTGCACACATCTCCTGTGATTAATTCCTTACTTAATGAAAGTACAAGTGTGTGGGAAGAGTTACTCTGAGGTAACAAAGGTGGAGTTACTTTTGTTTTACCCCTTCCCTCATGGATTTATTCCGTTGGGGGGCTTTTCTGGCTGTAAAAATCCATCTTGTGGATTTCTGGGTAGACAACTTGAAAAGGTGTTTAGTTGAGTCTTGGATTTAGTATTTAATACCTTGTACTTGAAAAATCAGTTCAGTGGCTTGACTGAAATAGGAATTGATCCGGGATTATTAAATGTGCCTAAATCCCACCTTTAAGCAGAGCAGTTCAAAGAGTCATTGGATTATTCTGCCAGGTTAACACATTATTTAACATTCTTTTGGTCAATTTCTTCATTTAAATAATTGTTTTCTGTTTAAATATTATAAAAATCCTGGTTTTGGGAAAGTGTTTCTCCACATCCCTGCATTTGTTTTATTTATTGTACAATATTGTTATATGCATTCCCTCATCCCTGGACTTACTGTATGTATAAGATTAGAATTATTTCTATATTATTTATTTATTGTTATTTGAAAGGTTTTATGTTAGAAAATTTAAAGTGAAGGGAATAACTACAAGGATGATTAGATAGATAGATATGTACATGGAATAACAGAATAATCTGCTTTGTTGTGGCTTGGGAAGAAAACCAGGATTTTGGCACTTGTGGAAGTGATAGAGACAGAAATATTAACAGGAAGAACTTTACTCGTGGCACCTCCATTTTGCACTTCCAAGTTCCCTTTTTCTGCAGGAAATTGTGGGGTTTGGGCAGTTCTGAGTGGCTGGAGTGTAAAAATTGGTGTGGAATGATTCCCTGCCTGTTTTTGGGCCTGTTTGGCACTGGGACAGTTTTGATTTGCTCCTGTACTTTGTCATCGCTGATGTCAAAAAATGGAATTATTGATTGTTTTCAGACAAAAAGGGATTTTGGTGCTGGCAGGGGCTGCAGTTGGGGTTTGCTGTGGCTAAGATCTAGAATCCCAATTCCTGGGGAATTAAAATGTGGCTTTTCCTGAAAAGGAAGATTTTTCTGAAGACTTTGCGCTGCCATAGTCAAAAACTAGAAGGGAAGAGGTAGTTTTTCTTTTTCCTCTCTCTCCCAGAGCCTTGCTATGAAATATTCTGAGAACTGTGTTTGAAATGGGACTGTCAGGGGGTTGGTAATGTGTTTTCTGCATGGAAAATGTGGAGTCTCTTAGGTCAGTTATGTGCTAATGCTCTTGTATGTTGTTATATCCTCCTATATGTTCCTTTTGAAAATTCTCTTTATTGTGAGTGCAGTGGGTTTGGCAGTGTTCAGAAGTAGCTTTAAATGCAGAATCATTAAGTGCAGGATCTCAAGCAGTAATTCTGTGCCCCAGTAGGGGAGTTTCTGTGTTTATTAAAAAATGCAGTTGTTTTTGACAGCCAGGGGACACAGGAACACTGACTTGTTCCCTGAACTGGGACCAGTAGGACAGCAGAGCAGTGGGAAGGGATTTTTGTGTTGCTTATTGGCGTTTTTCAGCTCTGGTTTAGTAATTTTTGGTTTGTTTCCTCACAAAAATTGGATGGGTATTTCTCTTTGCTGTGGGTGGCTTTGTTCTTGTTGATGATATTTGCGTTTTGTTCTGTTGCATCTGGACACTTGATTCCTGCGTTTATTCCATTTTTATGATGATTTCCCTGCAAATCAAGCCTGGTTTAATTGTAGCTCTTTGTTTGTCACCCTGTTGTTTAAAATGCTGAATTAATTTCTCTTTCTGTGTTGTGATGGTCCAGACAGAGCAATTGATCCAGCATTGCATAACAATTAACTCTGCAGGGCCAGGTGTGGTTTGCAGTGTGGATTTTTGGTCTTTATTGAACCTGATCATTAAATCTAAGCTCTTAATTAAATGGCTTTGAATGAAGATGGACCAGTGAGCTGCTTTAGTGGGAAGGGTCACTTGATGTGATATTGCTGATTTTGTGCTGTGGATTTTGTGGAAACCCCACAATTGATCCCTGAGTTGTCAGGAGCCTCTCAGGAGCCATGTGTAATCCTTAGCCATTCATTATCCTGCCCTTGCTCCCTCCCTTCCCCCTTTTTTCCAGGGACACAGTCCAGTTCTCTGGCTGCAGAGGGTGGCAGCACTCATGAATGGAATAACAGTTCCTGTGGTTTTTACGTGGATAAGAAATGACAGGAGTTTCTCTTGGAATAGGTCAGGGCACTGGCACAGGTTGTGAGGGAAGCTGTGGATGTGGATCCTTGTATCCATCCTAGGGATACCCATGGTTATCCCAGCAGCAAGTGGAGTTGGGAACCTAACTCATATTCAAGCTGACCTTTATTTTTCTGTTGTAATTCAGATTTATTCCCTCTGAAGTGCTGTGAAACAGGTTTACAGACTGGTGAAAAATGCAGATATTGCTGGGTACCTCAAGATAGAAGAATGTGTGTACAGCTATAAAATACTCCACAAAAACACACATAATTTAAAATAATTCTTCCATAAATCCTGCCTGTTTTGGTGTGTTCATGCTCCTCTAAATCAGAGCTCTGGTTTGAGCTGGGGTGAGTTCAGAGCATAAATCTCCACAGGATAATCCACAAGGAGTGTTTGGTTATTTATTTAACACGACCTTTTCACCGATAAGAAAACCTCAGCTCTAAAATCGTCGAAGTGCTCAGCAAGCTGGGAATGTTGCTACCACAAACAGAGGGTTGTTGTGGGGTTTAAATATTGTGCAAATTCAAGTGGGTTTTATTGCCACAACTTAAGTTTCTATTCCCAGTCACTGAGACCATTTTGGCCTGGGGACAGTTGAAATTCTGCTGTGTTTTTTGTGTCAATATGTTTGGAAGATCGGAAATGTTGCTGCAAAGATAGTACTGGACTTATTTCCTGCTGGAGAGTGGCCAGGATCCAGTTTATCAGTGGATTATACAGGGTTGATTCACCTGAAGCAGGATATTCCGTATTCCACCATGAATGTCTGTGTAGCAGGGACACCATAACATCAGGGATATAAAAACTGCTTCAGCCTTGGGGCTTAAAGCATTTCTTACTTCTAAATTACTCCAAAAAGAGAGATTTGCGCAAAAATCTTTGTGTGCAGAGGGATGTGCTGTTTGGCCTCCACCTTTTACTGCCTTCCCTCTTGCTTTGAAGGAGAATAATTTGGATTTTGGGCGACAACAGGAGCCCCCCACCATGTAAATGAATGGCACGGTTGCCTCATACCTGGGGGTCATGTCTGTCTGTCTGTCCATCTGCTGCATCCTGGGACCACCCAAATGTAGGGGGAAAATGGCAGGAAGGATTGGGGAAAAGAGTGGGAAAAACATGGGGGAAGAAAATGGCAGAGACAGGAGGGGACAAGGTGGTAGAAACATGGGGGGAAAAGATGGCAAAATATGAGGGAAAAAGGGCTGGAGACATGAGGGGAAAAGATGGGAAGAAGAGCAGGAATCATGAGGAGGGGGAAGAAGGTAGGAAATATGAGGGGAAAAAGGTAGCAAACACGAGGGGAAAAGATGGCAAAAACATGAGGGGAAAATGGTAGCAAACACGAGGGGAAGAGATGGCAAAAACATGAGGGGAAAAAGGTAGCAAACACGAGGGGAAAAGATGGCAAAAACATGAGGGGAAAAAGGTAGCAAACACGAGGGGAAAAGATGGCAAAAACATGAGGGGAAAATGGTAGCAAACACGAGGGGAAAAGATGGCAAAAACATGAGGGGAAGAAGTGCAGGAAACCTGAGGGGAAGAGGGTGGAATCATGAGGGGAAAAGGGCGGGAAAAGTGAGCGGACAAAATGTCGGAGACAGGAGGGAACAAGAGACGTGAGGGGAGAAGATGAGAAGCAGCTGATGGAAGGAGCAGCCCCGGCTGCTGCTGACGGTGCTGTGTTGCTGCAGTGGCAGGCGCTGCGTGGCCGTGGCCATGGCCGGGAACAGCCTGGTGCTGCCCATCGTGCTGTGGGGCCGGCGCGCCCCCACGCACTGCGTGTCCTCCCTGCTGCTCGTGGATGGCTCCGTCATCGTCACCGGCTGCCATGACGGGCAGATCTGCCTGTGGGACCTGGCTGCTGACCTGCAGGTAATGGATCCGCAGTTCACCTTCCCAGCACCGCCAGGGCACCCTCGGCCTGACTGCTCTCCCAGTGATGGCTGCTCTACCTTCCCACAGCGCTCTGCCAGCTTATCAAAGGGTGGTTTGGCTCTTGGGCTTCCTTGCTGCTCCTGCAGGAAGTTTTTTTAACTCATTCCAGTTTCTTGGAGCTGCTCTTCTAGCTGAGCTGCTTTATATTGTGTTGTTGAAAAGGAATTGCTTCCCAGTATCCCATCTGGCAGTGAGAAGCCATTTTCCCTTTTCCTGGCACTCCTTGCCCTGTCCCAAGTCCCTCTCCAGCTTCTTGGAGCCCCTTTTGGCCCTGGAAGGGGCTCTGAGGTCTCCCCTTATTTATGAATATACAGGAACTCAATGTGCAACACAATCTTTTTCATTCAACCAAACTCAGTTTAAATTTAACTGAGCCAAATCCAGCTCCTGGTTTGGAAATATTGAGAGGAGTTCACAAAATGCATTTTCCCCCCAAATTCTCATTCCTGTATGAAGCAGAAAGTCTTCCAAGATGATCCATCCACTGCTGTACTAATTAAATGTGGATGCACATATTAACGGATATATAACACATGAAGTGGAAGGGTGGGATATTCTAGTCATTTGGGTGATTTTCACTCCCTGTTTTCTTTCCCTGATCCCAGATCAATCCCAGAGCTCTGCTCTTTGGTCATACAGCCTCAGTTACGTGTTTATCCAAGGCCTCAGCTTCCAGTGAAAAGCAATATATAGTGAGTGCATCAGAGAGTGGGTGAGTTTCTAAGTGTTTATTGATGTGCAGAACTGCAATAATGGAAATTTGTCCCAAGTTTATCCATATATTCAACTCTGTGTTTGATTTTTATCCTCAAGAAAAAATTCCTCAGGAAATACATTTTATCTTTTGATTAATTTTATTTATTAGTCACAGAGCAGCAGCTTAGAGGTAGAATCAGGAAGGATTTATTGTGCAATTGATATCCAAGTAGATTGAGATTTTTTTATCTAGAAAAAGTAGGGAGGGGAGAATGTGTCAAAATTTAGAATTTCCACCTTGAGCCAATTTCAGGGCTAAGTAATCTCTTCCCATTGGATTTAAAACCAAAGTGTGTTTTAATTGGGAGTTTATCTGTCTGATGAAAAGGAGAAAGCACCTCACAGATTCTGTTCTGATTAAACTTGAATATGAAGTTTTAAATTAAAAACTGCTCTAAAGGGGGTAATAGCTGCTCATTTGAACTCCTGTAGGTTCTGTAGTTTATCCTCATAGGGAACAGGAGGTTGTGTGGATTTAGGAGGACTGGAAATTTTGAGTTTCTCTAAATTCAGTGGATATAGCCCCAAATAAATAATTCGAGTGAAATTCCTCCCAATGTAAAGGGTTCTAAGTTCTGTTTTCCATGTGGGTTTCCTGTGTTTTAGGGAGATGTGCCTGTGGGATGTGAATGATGGCAGGTGCATTGAGTTCACCAAGCTGGCCTGTGCACACACAGGCATCCAGGTGAGTTCTGGGAGGGATGGCAGAGTGGGAAGTGTCCTCCTGGATTTGGGAAATACACTTTGGATCCAAAATGAAGGAACCTCTGTCCTGCATGAATTTCAGTTTGTGTTTGTTCCCATCTGTGCAGTTCTATCAGTTCACAGTGGGCACACAGCGAGAAGGGAGGCTCCTGTGCCATGGACATTATCCTGAAATTCTGGTCGTGGATGCAACCAGCCTTGAAGTTCTTTATTCTTTGATATCCAAGATCTCTCCTGACTGGATCAGCTCCATGACCATCATCCGGTCCAACAGGACACAAGGTGATTATTTCTTGTGGCAGGGACACTTTCCACTGTCCCAGGGTGTTCCAAGGCCTTGGACACTGCGAGGGATCCAGGGGCAGCCACAGCTGGATCAGCTGAAGTGTCTCCTGAGCACTGGTTTGTTCTGCTAATTGGTGTTAATTTGGGGGGCTTTAGTTTCTGTTCCTGTTGTGGAGACTGGAATTCCTGAGAGGCTTGGGAGAAAATCCTGAATAAAGTATTTCTCTCTTGAGTTAAGGCTCAGCAACAGTTGTAAACTGGGCATTCCCAAAATCCTGGGGTGGGAAATCTCAGCTCTTATCCCCACAACAAATACATTGCTGGAACAACTGGAGATGAGCTCTGCTATGAAGCATTTCCTGTCAATACCTTTCACTTATTCCTTATTCCATGACCATCTTCACAAATAACATTCCGTTTGGAAGCAAATGCTCCTGGAATGCTTGGTCAGGTTTTGATTTATGCTCAGATCTGCACAGGTGAGGAAGTCTTTGTGTTTTTGTGTTTCCCAGAGGACACTGTTGTGGCTGTGTCTGTGACTGGCATCCTCAAAGTCTGGATCATCACCTCAGAAGTCAGTCGGATGCAGGTAGGCAAAGACTGTTCCGTGACACTTCCTAGTGGGATGGAGGGTTCTGTTCCTAATACTCTGCTGCTGGTAGTCCTTTTCCTCTTTGCCAGTAGAAAATCAACTTACTGAATTTTCCTTTACTGATTTAAATTGCCATCAGAATCACTAACTGATTTCCAAATTAAGTGTAGGATTATGTCCAATATTTCCAAATCTGTTTTTTATTTGTACCATGTAGTGATTTGGGTTAATATTTTGCTGAGCAGAGCATCCCATTTTTAGGACTATTTTATATATAGGATATATATATATATGTATATATCCAGCTCTCTGTTATTGGGCATTTCCTGAGTACTAATGAATAAAAGTCTTAAAGGAGATTTGCCCCGGGTCTCAGACCTGTGGTAAATAATTTCTTCACAGAAACCTCTTGCAAAAGATGTTTATAAACTAAGGAAAAGTCACCTTTATTTAGGAGTGGAATCTGCTTCATTCCAGCTTCCAGGCTGGCTGCAAGGTCAGCACCACTGATTCCCTGTTGGGGAATCTGGGAGACTCAAGTGCCCAAAGAGGACACCACGTGCTGCTGCAGATGTGCTTAGGAGGAGTCATGGAATAAAAACTGCTCCAAGGCTTTGGGTTTTCCATGGAAATCTCCATCTGGCAGCTGCAGAAGTGCTGCAGTCTTTTTCTGTGGGCTCTGGTGTGGTGCTGGGTTGGTTGAGTGCTGGTTCTGTTTGGTTTAGGACACCAGCCCCGTGTTTGAGGAGGAATCCAAGCCCATCTACTGCGAGAACTGCCAGAGCATTTCCTTCTGCGCCTTCACCCAGCGCTCGCTCCTGGTCGTGTGCTCCAAGTACTGGAGGGTAAGGCAGAGCCCCTGGCTCCTTCTCCCTCTGCAGTCTCAACTAAACTGCAGGAAAACATTGAGATGAAGATGCTCCAAGTCTCTTTAATGTACCTTTACTATATGTTTAATTTATTTCTAGATACTTAATCCAAATCTCTGCCTGCGGTGCAGATTTGGAACAAGATGATCCATAAGGTCTTTTCCAAACCAAACCATTCTGTGATTCTGTTATATTGAAGCCAAAATCAGCTGCTGCCTGGGTATTTTAATGTGTAATTAATTGGTTAATAACAACAGACTTTGTATCCCATTTCCTCTCAGGTTTTTGATGCTGGAGATTATTCCCTCTTATGCTCAGTGCCCAGTGAAAATGAGCAGACCTGGACTGGTGGGGACTTTGTGGCAGCTGATAAAGTGATTGTATGGACAGAGGATGGGCAAAGTTTCATCTATAAATTACCAGCCAGGTACTCAGCAAAAAAATATCCCTTTTATTTAATTTTTGATTAATTTCAATTGAACTGAATTAATTGAAGAACTACGAAAATATTGGTCCAGTAAGGGAAGACATGTAAATACGAAACTATAAAATAAATGAAAAATTCGGCATAAAAACAAGAGTAAAATCAAAGACATTCTTTGTGACACCTTCATGATGGGTAGGTGTGTTTGTTCTGGGTAGAGGTAGTGTTTTATCTGGAATATTCCCACATAAATCATACTAGAGCTCCTTCCTCGCTCTCACATGATCAGAGCATGAGGATGGGAGCACCACCCACATTCTACTGCAGGAATCACTCTTGAAATGCAAAGAATTTTATTCCTTTCTTTGTTTTTACACCCAGCTGCCTTCCAGCCAGTGATTCATTCCGTAGGGATGTGGGGAAGGCAGTGGAAAACTTGATTCCACCTTTATTGTACAGCGTGCTGGACAGAGCAGAGAAACAGGTACATCTCTCTTCTGATGGGCTGTGTTAGGTTTTGTCCTGCTGTAAAAGGAAGGGAACTTGGAGCTGAGCAGAGCACGTGGGCTGAGCTTGTTCCTTATTTTTTAACAGCTCCTAATATGTCCTCCAGTGACTCGGTTCTTCTATGGCCAGAGAGAGTTTTCCTACAGGCTCTTAATCCAAGGAGACTCTTCAGGGAGATTGAGCATTTGGAGCGTGCCTGACACCCTTGACCAGCAGGAGGGTGCAAAAGGTACCTAATTAAAAGTCAGATCTTTGTGGTTTCTATGTGGTTTTGCTGGATAAAACCAATAAAATCCTCCATCTTGTCCCATACCTATCACTATATTATACAAACCTCAAATTCCAAACCCTTCACCATGTTTGAAATCACACACTTCTATTTAACTACACACCCGTGATTTTAACTCCATCACTCAAATTTGGGAGCCTTCTTCAAGGCCTCAGGTCAAAAGTAGTGTTCTCCAGGGGGCCAGTGCCAGAAAGCACAGAAAGCTGGAAAACCCCAGGTTTGTGGGCTCCAACATCAGATCTTTGTGGTTTCTGTGTGTTTTTGCTGGATAAAGCCGTGCTGCTTCTCCCACAGGTCATGCAGTTGGGATATAATTGTTACCTCTTTGTAGGAGTTGTGGTATCTTCATCTTATCTGTAACAGGGTGGTGTTTTGCACCACTTAATTAGTGGCTTGTTTGAAGTCTCTTCTGTCTTCACTCAGAGCCAGGATTAAAAAATACACGAAGGAAATGAATTTTTTCGTGTTCAGGCTTGGTTGTTTATTAAACCTTATCAAAAGTACAAGAGCGTTTAGCAGCACTTCTAGCCAGTTAGTCGGGCAGTGTCATGCTGAAGATCATGAAAATCTAGTTATTAAAAGTATAAATAATATAAGTGTTAATACTCCAGTAGACTAATTAGCTTTACAGGACCTCGTAACAGCTAGATCTTCCTCCATTTTCCTCACTTCTAGCAAGGAGGCAGAAGTGCTGTCAAATGCTCTGTACTTTCTAATAAGATTTGGTAAACAATCAAGCCCAAACACAGAAAAACCCATTTCCATCGTGTATTTGTTAATCCTAACTCTTAAGTGAAAACAAAAAAAAAAAAAAAAAAAACCAAAAAAAAAACCCGAAACTAAACCACTAATTAAGTAGTGCAAAACTCCCAGCACTGTTACAGTAGCACACAGCAAAAATTAGATTCTGATCATGAGTCAGCGTCCCCGTATCGATACAAATCGATGAGGTGGGAACATTATCCCTTGCTGATATTTCCCCTCCTTTGCTCTCCCAGGGCTGCAAGCGAGCACATCCATGTCCCTTCAGGAAGCCTTTGACCAGCTGAGCCCCCGTCCCGCGGGCATCATCGACCAGCTGAGCGCGGCGGGCGAGCCGCTGCGGGTCACGGCCAGTGTGTACATGCCAGCCCACGGGCGGCTGGCGTGCGGCCGCGAGGATGGCAGCATCGTCATCGTGCCGGCCACACAGACCGCCATCGTGCAGCTGCTGCAGGGAGAGCACACCCTGCGCCGAGGTACGGCCCTGGGGGGGACAGGACGGACAGGTCACACACAGCTTGGAGTGTGGAGTTGTGTTGGTCTCCCGTTTTCTCTGGAATTGTTCCTGGTACTGATGTGCCAGCACAAATCTCCGGGAAAATCCTGCCAGTGTTTCTGCTGGGATCTGTGCGTTGTGCTTGGGCTGCTGTTGGATATTATTTTCATACCTTAGGGGTCTGAGTTGCAGAACAAACACTCAGGAGTGGGCTGTTCTATTAAATGTCTATTTTCCCCCTCTTTTCCTGTGTCATTGCCCCCCTCCCAGGCTGGCCCCCTCACCGGACTCTGCGAGGCCACCGGAACAAGGTGACGTGTTTGCTGTACCCTCACCAGGTGTCCTCCCGCTACGACCAGAGGTACCTGATCTCAGGTGGCGTGGATTTCTCTGTCATTGTCTGGGATATCTTCTCAGGAGAGATGAAACACATCTTCTGTGTGCATGGAGGAGAAATCACCCAGCTGCTCGTTCCACCAGAAAACTGCAGTGTGAGTTCTCTGGGATAACCTGGATAATGGGAATGATGGGCATGTAGCACTGACACAACTCTTACAACAGCTTCACCAAAAACATCTTGATTATTTTATTTATGATTTCTTCCATCATGTTTTAATTATAGAAAGAATTGAAAATAGGGGCTTTATCAAACCTATTAAAAATAAGAGTTTAGAGACAATTTTGCCTCTTGAAACTTAGCTGAATAAATAGAATTTAATGAGCAAAGTGACGTTGATTGAAAACTCTGGGGTTTGCTTAGGAGGATGGAGTTTAATACCCATTTTCTCATTACGATGTGCAAGGGATGGATTAAAGGGAATTTCTGGGCAGGGAATTCAGTGAGTTTGAACATTGATATAGGTGCCTGAATTTTGTCCATTATTAGTCACCCTGCTTGGCTCAGTGGGGGAAAGGTTTTTAATACCAACTCTGCATGATGATTAAGCTTCTTCTCTTTTTTTTCTTTATCAGGCCAGAGTCCAGCACTGTGTTTGCTCTGTTGCCAGTGATCACTCTGTGGGTCTGCTGAGTCTGAGGGAGAAAAAATGCATCATGCTGGCCTCTCGCCACCTCTTCCCAATCCAGGTGATCAAGTGGAGGCCATCTGATGATTACCTGGTGGTGGGGTGCTCTGACGGCTCCGTGTACGTCTGGCAGATGGACACAGGTGAGCTCAGAGATGCTGATTTAATCTATTTTTCATAGAAGTACAGATCTCCTCTTAGTGCTGTCAAGCTGTGGCTGAGGAGAGAATTCAAACACTTCTATTTGGAAGTTATCACTCCAGAATCACACTGGGGGATGTTTGAGCCTCATGGGAATTTAGGGAAAATTCCATCCTTTAGGAATGTTGGTTCATGTAACAATGGTGGGAGTTTTGCACCACTTAATTAGTGGTTTGTCTTAGCTTTTTTTTGCTTTCACTTAGAGTGGGGATTAACAAAAACAGGATGGAAATGGATTTTTTTGTGTTTGGGCTTGGTTGTTTACTAAATTTTATCAGAAAGTACAGAGTGTTCAACAGCACTTCTAGCTACCTGCTAGAAGCCAGGAGAATGGAGGAAGATCTTGTTGTTACAAGGTTTCTTAAAGCTAAACAGTTTAATAGAGAATTAACACTTCTATTATTTATTTTTTTAACTTAATAACTAGGTTGCCATCACCTTCAGTGTGATACTGACTGATTAACTAGAAACTACTACTTGAAACCCATGGAGAAGGAAGATGAATATCAAAAAAGACAACACTTACAATCTTTCATTTTGTTTCATTCATAACTGTGCTATAAAAACTTTACATTTAAAACATTTTACCATGTGAAAGCACACGTTCTTAATTAACTACACACTCATGATTTTATCACTCAAATTTAGGAGCTGTTTCTACGGCCTTAGGTTAAAAGCTGTGTTCTCCAGGGGGTCAGACAGCACAGAAAGCTCACAGACGTTAAGTTCCTGGGATCCAGCAGGTTCAGAGCCCAGCTGCTCCAGCACAGCAAGCTGTCCCAGCCAGGTTTGCCCTGTGCTGAGCTGCTGTCCATCCCTGTGGCTGCTGCAGGGGCTCTGGACCGCTGTGTGATGGGGATCACAGCCGTGGAGATCCTCAGTGCCTGTGACGAGGCTGTTCCAGCTGCTGTGGACTCCCTGAGCCACCCTGCTGTCAACCTGAAGCAGGCCATGAACCGCCGCAGCCTGGCTGCCCTCAAGAACGTGGCTCACCAGAAGCTCCAGACCCTGGCCACCAACCTGCTGGCCTCTGAGGCCTCAGATAAGGTGAGTGTGCTTGCTGTTCTGCCAGAAAAATGAAATACAGGAGGTTTCCATCCTTGTAACCAGGTTTTCAGCCAGAGCTCTCCAAAACCTAACCGTGGTTCTTGCCCATGTTTATGTTGCCCATGATACCACTTGAATGTTATCCTGCTCTGTGGTTTTAGTCAGAATCTGGAATCATGGAATGGTTTAGGGTGGAAAAGCTCTCTAAAATCAAGTCCAAGCACTCCCCAGCAGTATGCCATGTCCCCAAAGTGCCACATCCACAGGGCTTTAAATCCCCCCAGGGATGGGGACTCCACCCCAGCCCATTCCAGGAGGAATTGTTCCCAAGATCAGCCTAAAGCTCCCCTGGCTCAGCTTGTGGCCAGCAGAGTGCAGCAGAGCTCCGTTCCCAGCTTCTCTGTTTGGAGAGACATCTCCACAGTGAGAACATTCCTTAGAGCATCACCAGCAAAAAAATGTGTGCTCAGGGTTTCTGCTGCTGCTCCTGCTGGGTACCTGCAGTGTTTTGTGTGTGGACTCCTCATCCATCAAATGAAGGTGTTCGGGAGAATAAACTCCAAAACTTATAAACTTCAAATATAACTAGAATAAATAATACATAAATCAATAATAAGAATAAACTTCAAAACTTCTGTAAATGTTCTGGTTTTCCAGTCTCCTGTCTGACATTCTTCAGCTTTTATCCCATAGCGCCTTAATTTCTGCCTCCTCCCTTTTTTCCCCCGAGGGCAGGAGGAAGAAGGGAAATAATCAAGTGGTGCAGTAATTGCAGGCCTGGGTGAATTTGAGCAGCTTCTTTTCCAATGGTATATCTTGATTCCATAGTTCACCCTCCAAATATGAAATATTTAATGGGTTTTAAGCTTAGTAACAAAAGCAAAGGATTGGAATTTTGTTCTTCTTGGAATGTAATCTCATAGGATTCAGGAGAAGGAAACATGAACTTGTGTCTCAGTTTCTCTGTAAACATCTATAAATTGAATTTCTGTGGTTTGTGGGTGCATTTCAAACTTACTTCACCCACAGTTTCCCTAATGGAAATTCCAATTTGCTCTCTTGTTTTCGCAGGGGAATTTGCCAAAATACTCCCATAACTCCCTGATGGTTCAGGCCATCAAGACAAACCTAACAGACCCAGACATCCACGTGCTGTTCTTTGATGTGGAGGCCCTGATCATCCAGCTGCTGACTGAGGAGGCCTCTCGTCCCAACACTGCCCTGGTGTCCCCTGAGAATCTGCAGAAAGCTTCTGGTGCCTCTGACAAGGGAGGCTCCTTCCTCACGGGCAAGCGAGCGGCCGTGCTCTTCCAGCAGGTCAAGGAGACCATCAAGGAGAACATCAAGGAGCACCTCCTGGATGATGAGGATGAGGATGAAGAGGCCATGAGGCAGAGGAGGGAAGATGGAGACCCGGAATATCGCTCCAGCAAATCCAAACCTCTGACTTTGCTGGAATATAACCTCACCATGGATACAGCCAAGCTCTTCATGTCCTGCCTGCACGCCTGGGGCCTCAACTCCGTGCTGGACGAGCTGTGCCTGGATCGCCTGGGCATGCTGAAGCCACACTGCTCCGTGTCCTTCGGCCTCCTCTCCCGAGGTGGCCACATGTCCCTGATGCTGCCTGGCTACAACCAGCCCGTGGGGCAGCTGCAGGAGCTGGGCAGGAAGGTGGCAGTGCCAGAGGGTTTGGGCAAGGGCACGTACGGCGTGTCACGGGCCGTCACCACGCAGCACCTGCTGTCCGTCATCTCACTGGCCAACACGCTGATGAGCATGACCAACGCCACCTTCATCGGGGACCACATGAAGAAGGGTCCCAGCAGGTATGGCTGGGCACTCCCCATTCCCCAGGGCTTTCCTTTAGCACTGGCTTGGGTGAATTGGATGGCTCCCAAAGCCTTTGGGCTGGAGCTGATGTGTCCCTCATGGGTGTTTCATGTTCAGGCCACCCAGGCCAGGCACCCCCGAGATGGCCAAGGTGAAGCCCCCGCCTCCAGTGTCCAGCCATGCAGCACAAGGGCAAATCAAACAAGGTAAGAACCACTTCCTTTGCAACCCTTGGAGCTGGTATTCCTGAATCAACACCTTGTTATCCTTGTTATCAAGAGAGAAAATGATTGCTTGGGAGGAAAAAGTAATGGAGTGTTAATCTCGATGAAATTATTGGGGATTATTGTTTAAGAATCAATACAAGATGCTGATTCTGCCATGGCATTATTCCCTGACAAGGAGTTTTTGCCTGTTTCAAGTGCTCCCAAACATCCTGGCTTTGAGGAGGGTTCATGCCTGGAACTAAAGGCTCTACAGACTGATCCCAAAGTGTTTCTGTGGGAATGATCCCAGCTCGGTGCCAGCATCACTCCTTAGCTGGCTGGAACTGCTCACGTTGGAAGAGAGTGAGCAACTCCAGCAAAACTTTCAGTTGTAGTTTCAGTCTGGGGTGGCTTTGTGCAGCTATCATTTCTGTTTTCCCTAAATTAAGCATCTATTTTGATGCCCTTTGTCCAAGTGGGGTGGGAAGGGATTTATTCCAGCCACTCTGTGCTGGTGGGGTGGGAAGCCTGGAAAAAAGAAATGGATACAGATGTTCCCCAAAAACAAAAAGGTGGGGCAGCTCAGGCTGTTTAAGGGTTATTTTGGGGCCTTTGATGTACAGTCCAAATCTATGGAAATATGGGAAAAGCATGAGAAGAACCCAGAATTCCTGGGTTTCTAATTTACAGTCAAACATGAAGTCGTACCAAACCCACCTGCCTAAAAACATATTTAAAATCTCTGGATTTAGGTGTTTGGTCTTTTCAAAACATCCCAGTTTCTCTTGCTGTCTCTATGTTCCTCTGCAGCTGCATGTCTGCCTCTTCCTTCTTGTAAAACCTGGAATTCTCATTAAGTTGAATCTTATTTTGAGTTGAACATTATTTTGAAGCCAAGTATTATTTTTGAGTATTTAAGTTGGAGATCATCACAGCCACTTCTTGTTTCCCATTCTCCAGTGATACTAACCTGTTTTTCTGCTGCTGCTCTCCTCACTTCCCTCTTTTTTTTCCCTCTCTTTTATTTCTTCTTCTTTCCTCTGCAAGTTGCTCCTGCTGCTGCTCCCAGCACGGAATCTGGGCACTCTGACACTTCTGCTTTCCATTCCTGTTTCTTAGTCAACGAAGGTATTCCTTCCTCACTTTTCTACTTGTCCTTTACTTCAGCTAAAATCCTTTCTCATTGTTATTTTTATTTTAATTCTTCTTTGAACACGGGGTACCTGGGGTAGGGTTCCAAAAAAACTTTTAAAAGGCAGTTTCACACCACTTAAATCTGAGTTTTGGTGTTGATGGAGATTTGAATAGAATATTGGATGTAATATTGGACATATTTATTATAATGTGGGGTACTTCACAAGCATTTTTACACACTGTGTTATTTGAACTTTGTATTTCTCTCCTGGTTTCAGCTACACAGACATGTAGTAGGAATTCACCTGGATTAAGTGTGTTAAAATAAAAATTCAGGTGGAAAATACACACAGCAGGCAAAGTGTGCTTGCATATATTGACCTAACTTGAAACCAGGACAGAAAATCCTGTGTGATCCTGGAAGGGCTGAGTCCCCTGAGCTTGCTGTGATTGCTGTGTGAAATATCACCACAAATGCCTGTCCCTGAGCTGGGCTGTGTTCATCCCTTGTGTCCTGCTGTGTTTTGCCAGGCTGGAGCCAGCTGGCTGCCATGCACTGTGTGATGCTCCCAGACCTGCTGGGGCTGGAGAAATTCCGGCCCCCTCTGCTGGAGATGCTGGCACGGAGGTGGCAGGATCGGTGCCTGGAGGTGAGATCAACCTGAATATTTTGGGATTGCTCTTGGCCTTCAGTGATGAAATCTTCCCTTTGCATAAAGACCCCAGTTCATTCTTTTCCAGCACAGATGCTGCAGTTTTCATTCGTGATTCCAGAATATTTTCTAGTTAAATCCCAGTTTAACCCTGTCAAGAATGCCATGAAACATTTGTGTTGATGGCTGATGCCTTGAGACTAGACAGAGTTAAAGGAATAAAGCAGGGATTTATTGAAAGGATTCATTTTGGGCAGTACAAGAGCCTGGCCAAGATAATCCTGAGTTTTGGTCCATTCACATATTGGGGTTAATTGTCCAATTATGAACTCCCAATTAATTGTCCAATTCCAGCTCCCGGTTGTGCAGTCCCATCCTCACAGATTGCTCTCCTCATTTTTTTTCACTTTTTGGGGCTGAAGCTGCAGTGGTGTCCTTGGTTCTGGGGCTGGAAAAGGATTATTTTATTTAACTAAACTGTGAGGAGAACTTGCCAACACTTCATATGAAATTCAGAGTTATATCCTAATGCTGGATAAATAAAAACTAAATAAATAAACTAAAAACTAACTAAATAAAACTGGACAATATGAAAGCTAAAACTGAAAGCATCAGAGCTGTGTTTGTTGTTCCCTGGGTGCTCTGCAGGTTCGAGAGGCAGTACAGGTGCTGCTGCTGGAATATTAACTGGATAAAAGAACACAAATACAAACTGGGTAAAACCCCGGGTTAACCCTATGAGGAATGGCATGAAAAGGTTATGTCTGTGTGCTTTGTGACCCTCTGGGTGCTCTGCAGGTTCGAGAGGCAGCACAGGCACTGCTGCTGGCCGAGCTGCGCAGGATCGAGCAGGCGGGGCGCAAGGAAACCATCGACACCTGGGCTCCGTACCTGCCCCAGTACATGGACAGCGTCATCTCCCGTAAGGAGCCCCCCAGCAGCTGCCCCCTCACCTGGGAAATGGGGGGGCAAAGGCCTTTGGCAGCCCCACTTTGCCAAGAATCCATCCAGTCCTCTGACCAGCTCCTGCACAGGCTGCCCCGGGCGTGCCAGGAATTCACACATTTTCCTCGCAATGAGAAATCTCCATGAACTCATCTTCCTCAGAATGAGCTTTTTTACCCTGAAAAATTACTCACCAACTGAGTGTAGAGTGTCTAATCATGGTATTAAATCTTCACAGAATGCAGGAATTCTGTGGATGTGTTGTTTTGAGTTTCTCTGAGCTCAGGTAGACTGGAAATCTTTCCAGTGGGTCAAAACTAGCAAATTGGGATTAAGTTTTTAATGGTAAGTGTTGAAACTCTTGGAATTAAGGATGCAGAACTGGAAGAGTTGAAGGGAATAAGAATTAATTGGGGTGAGACTTGTGAAAAGTCTAATTTTCTGCTGGGAGGGGAATAGGAAAACAAAATATTCCTTTTGTCCTACATCCTCCACATTTTCTGCTAGAAGGAGAGGGAAGACAATAGGAAAAGGAAATATTCCTTTTGTCCTACATCCTCCACTCCTCCCAGTTCTGCCATTTGATATTGGGGCCTGAATTATTAATAATAAATTAATAAATATTGATAAGGGGACAAAAATCAGCCAATTCTTGGGTCTAGCAGATAGATTCAAATCAGTCGCAGATTCTGCACATGAAATTCTCCTTTGGAAGGGATTCCTCTGAGCAACAAATTCCTAAAATTCTCTTGGTTTGGATGAATTGTGGTTTGTTTAAAGTGAAAATCTGCAGTGTGGCAGCACAGAATTGAAGGATTTGATGGTTTTTGTCCAATATGCTCTGGGCTGGAATGGGCAGGGACATCTCCCAGAAGTTCACGGTTGTTCCAGGCCACTTCCAGCCTGGCCTGGGACACTCCTAGGGATGGGGAATAATCCAGTAATCCTGGAAAGGCAAATAAGTATGACATTTTGCTATTTCTAGATGAGGTTGAGCATCTTGTGCGAGGTTGGAGTTGAAGGAGCCCAAAGCAAGGCAGGACGTGAAGGAATGAGATGAAGTTTAGCTGCTGCAGGAAACAGGGAATTCTTTCCCCAAATCCCTGATTTTGGGGTGTTGGGTTGTTCCCTCCAGCTGGAGTGACCACAGAAGCCCTTCAGGCTGCCACTGCCAGCCCAGATCCCTCAGGAACAGAAGCCAAAGTGCAGGAGGAGGAGCACGACCTGGCTGATGATGACATTGCAGCAGGTGAGCATTCACATCATTAATGTCACCAAGATAATTAATATGTCTCTATTTTAATCCATTTGGAGCTCTTAAATCTGCCCACATCCAGCAACAGTTCTTAAAAAATAAAGATCTTCTGTGATGCTTCATAATTCTTTATAATTGTTCCTTAAATAATTTATTCTGGTTAAGAATGCTGCATCCTGAATTTTGGTTTCACTGGGATACAGTGAGGTTTGTATTGGGAGAATAGAGGGAAAAATAAGAATTTTGAAATAATTTTTGATGGTCCCATTGAGACCAATATTTGTTGATGGTGTGTGATGCTCAGTAGGGTCCCAACTTGGGATTCCCCAAAAGTGAGATCATTTCTTAAAAGGATCATTTACACCTCAGAACTTAGGGAGAGGGAAACATTTTAGCTGAGCTGCTTAAAGATTTCTTTGGAAATCCTTCATACACCAGTGGCTTTTAAACATTTCAGGAGTTATTTAGAAAATTTGATCTGTCCTCCAATGTCCTTTTAATGCCTGAAAGGCTTTTTTGGGTAAGTGAAAATAGAACAAATGTTTTGTTGAAATAATTCACACATGTACAGCAGTGATTTTTCCCAGTTCGGCATAAATTCTCCTGGCTCAGACCCCTTGGGGGTTGGATTTTGGGGTCGATTCTTGGATTTTGGGGTTGATTCCCATGCCCCCATCTTACACCTGCTGCCAAATCCAGAGTTCACCTCTCTTAAAACCTCCTTAACCCAAATCCATCGATTCCTGTGCCAAGTTAAACCTGGAGAACTTACTGGGGCTTTAATCCTTTTATTGTAATCTGGGCTGAAATTAATTTTCCCCACAAGTGTGCAAAGCCAATTAACAGGAGCTGGGCCCTGTTAGCTGAGCTCTCCTTAACTGCAGCCTGACCCTGTGACAGGATCAATACCCACAGCCTGGGAAACCATGGAAATTTGGGGATGTTCACCCACATTCCCAGCCCTTCCCCACTCTGCTTCAGCAATTCCAGGCCTTTGGTGTGCTTAAAAATGGGAATATTGAGGATTATTTGTGTCTCGGGTGCCATCGGTTTGTCTTAACCTGGATTGAGGTTTTTCCAGCTCAGATCCCGATGGTTTCTGTCCTTGTGGCACCACAGCTTCTGTTTTCTACACAGACCTATTGCAGGTTATTAATTTTCTCCCTGTGATAGGGTGATCAAGAGTCCTGTCAGGAAAATGGATCTGCGTGTCAGCCCTCGCTGTGATTAAAGGGAGACGCGGCACAGGCAGAAAATACCAAATTTTCATGGCCAAATAAATGAAAGGGCTCCTCAGCCAGGTGTTATTCCAGCAGAAATTCTGCCTGGCAAAAGCATTCCTGTTAATTGAGGCTTCCCCTAGTAATTAAAAAAAAAAAAACAGCAACAACAAACCAAAATCAAGTATTAAAGAGTTTGTATCCCCTTCTATTTAAGCAGGTTTTCCCCTCATCCAGAGTTTTCTAGAGGGAAGGTTGGGATTTTGATGTATTTGAGAGTTTTGGTTGGCTAATTTTTATTTTTTTGGAGTTCTGGCAGGTTTGGGGGATTTTGTTGGTTTTGATTTTTTTCTTCCCACTGTCATGTTCCACATTGTTAATGGAACACTGTGGGTCTTTCCCACTCTGTCCTGGTTGGAATTTCTTGCAGGATTAACAGGGTGATGTCTTGGCACAGGGGGAGCAGCAGGAAGGAGCTCAGCTGGATGAGGGTGGAGCTTGTGCATTCCCAGTAGGAATTTTCGGGTTTTTTGCCATTCTAGGATGATACATGAAAATTCTCTTGATACTTGAGGATTCCCCAACCCTGCAAGTGTCCAAAGGCACGTTGGAGCAACCTGGGCTAATGGAAGAGCTAAAGGGGGCAGGATGGGAGGATCCTTGAGATCCCTTCACTCCAAATCGTTCTGTAATCTGAAGGGTGCTCCCTCTGGGGTGCAGCAAAGGGTTAACTCGGGGTGGCTGTAATCCCTGCATGGCAGAAGCTCACAGTGTTCCATTTCCTGCTGGAAGCAGCACACGTGTTGGATTTGCCTTTCTTCCCAGGAATTGATCCACATGTACAGCCCTGCTCCAGCATCTGCTCCTGGAGAGCAGGGCAGGGCTGGGATCCACAGAGATCCAGAGCCAGGACTGGGATCCAGAGTTGGGATCCAGAGCCAGGACTGGGATCCAGAGTTGGGATCCAGAGCCAGGACTGGGATCCAGAGTTGGGATCCACAGCCAGGACTGGGATCCCCAGCAGGGCTGTGCCCAGGGTTTGATGCCCTGCCCTGCCATCCCACATCCTGCAGTGCCAAGCTCAGGTGGCTCCTGGGCACTTGACATGGGCTGGGAGGCCACCATGGGGTGACATCCAGTGGACACATGTTCAGGACAAACAGCTGTTGGACAATTCCAGCTGTTCCTTCCTTGCTTTGTTCCAGCCTCTTTTCATCCTTTTTCCTCCAAAGGCAGTTGCTATTGATTTTTTTTTCCTTTTTTCTCCTCCCTTCCCATTGTTAAGCTTTCCCTTGTTTTTCTCTCCCTTTTTGGCTGACCACAGCTCCTAAAATTTGGTTAACTTCCTTATTTTTTAAGAACAAACAATGGGGCATTTCTCAGGATGCTGGAAATTAATCTAGGTAGGAGTGGATTTCATTTGTCAGAATAAGTGACTGCAATTTCATTCTAATAATTTCTTCTAAAATTTGGGGATTTTACTCCAAATAAAAAAAATTCTGTTTAGTGGAATTCAGAATCCCTGGACTATGTTAAACTAAGAACACATATTTCACTTTCATGTAAAATCCATAATTTGAGTTTTGGGGAATTCATAAATGGGTTTTGTCTTATTAAAATTCCAATAGGTGACATTTTACTATATGAAATATTTGTTTTACTATATGAAAATATCAGTTTGGTTTAATGGTGTGTACTGTTATCCTAAAACTTAATAGGAGCTGAATGTGCTGATGGATCCTATAGCAAAATGATGCTTTTATATCATACATAATAAAAAAATATCTTTTCAAAACAATAAAATCCACCTCAAACAAAAGATGTTTTTACCAAGCAAAAAGACCTTCACAGGCAAACAAAAATGCCATGTTGCAAGTAGAAAGATCTCAAATTTTTCCACTGCAAGAAAACTGAAAAACAACTTTTAGCTTAAACTGGAACACACTAACTTTTAGTGATTGGAGAATAGTACCATGAATATCGTGATGGTAGTAGTTAGGATAGGATATAGGTAAAAGTATTGATTGGTTGTCATATAATATGATATTGTGTAAAAAAAGTATAGAATGCATTATAACCAAAACTAAAGTGATTTCAGGTGAACCTACAGCTGTAACTAAAAACCTGTGGGCTTAGCTCTTACTACCCACAAGCCTTAGGTGAACGGATCATTTAAATACAATAACATTTTTAAAAGCCTGCTGGTTTCAACTCTTGCATTTTCTGGTGACTCTTTTTGTCCCTAGGAGTTCTTGGCAGGTGTTGAAGGGATATTTGGCCTTGACTGGAGGTTTTTAGGAATTATCTCCGTGCCTGAAAACCCCTGTGGTCACAAAGACACAGCTGACGTTTGTTCCGTTGGAATTTTCTGGGGCAGACGATTCATTTTCTGCCTTTGCAGTATTCCAACCCGCTCATGTGTTGGCTTTCCCCGTGTCCAGGCTGCCTGCCCGGGCTCCCCCAGCCCAAGAAGATGTGCACGTCGTACGAGGAGAGGCGCAAGCAGGCCACGGCCATCGTGCTGCTGGGCGTCATCGGTGCCGAGTTCGGGGCCGAGATCGAGCCGCCCAAGCTGCTGAGCCGGCCCCGCAGCTCCAGCCAGGTCCCCGAGGGCTTCGGCCTCACCAGTGCGGGCTCCAACTACTCCCTGGCCAGGCACACCTGTGAGTACCCCTCCTGCCTTGGCACTGACCCCAGTTCTCATGGAAAAGAGCACGATGTGGGATTGGGATGTGCGGTGTAATGGCTTAGCTGCACTGCTTAATTCGTGGGTTGGGTTTATTTGCTTTTGCTTGCAGTTAGAATTTAAACCACAAAGTTTTCATTTGGACTTGGTTGTTTAGTAAACTTTATCTCAAGTACAGAGAGTTCTGCAACGCTTCCAGCTACCAGCTGAAAGTGAGTAACATGGAGGTGAATTTAGCCAGGTACAAGGTCTTTTAAAGCTAAACAGTCCAATAGGGAATTAACACTTCTATTATTTATACTTTTGACTTAATAACCAAACACCTGTGACCTGCAGTGCAGCACTAACTATCCAACCAAAGATTACTACCTGAAATTAGGGAGAAGGAAGAAGACAGAAAAAGACAACACCTAAGAACCTCTATTGTATCCCACACTTACTACTATGTTACAAAAACCTCAGATTCCAAACCCTTCACCATGTGAAATCACACACTTCTATTTAACTACACACCAGTGATTTTAACTCCATCACTCAAATTTGAGAGCTTTCTCCAAGGCCTCAGGTCAAAAGCAGTGTTCTCCAGTGTTCTCTTTCAGTGCCAGGAAGCACAGAATGTTTTTCAAAACTCCCGAGCTTCAGGTTTCCAACAGTGCAGGAAGAGATTGCCAAAGCTTTGGTGCTGAGCTGCTGGAATTGTGACACACTTTATTCTCCTCCTAAGTGAAGCAGAGCATTTGTTTGATTTGTTTTTGGTTATTTGTCACCTTTCACTGTCCCAGGCACTCCAAGCCCAGCCCAACCTGGCCTTGGACACTTCCAGGAATGGGGAATCCAGAGGTTCTCTGGGCAAGCCATAAATCTATCAAATGCAGGGTATTTCTGTGTGACAGGGAACTGGGATTTTGTGCCTTTTGGAGAATTCTACAATTCTGGAATGCCTGGCACCTGCATTAATCCCTTCACTACTCGTTCCCAGAGCTATTCCCTGATAAAATGGCACCCCAGGAATTGCTGGCTGCCCCAGTGTCCCCAAAAGTGCAGCTGATGCTGTGTTTGCAGAGTTAATGGGCTGAGAAATCAGGCTGCTGTGGCCAGGCTGTGGAAATGCAGCATCCCATGGATAATTCAGGGGCTTTTCCATCCATGCAGTTATTCATGAGAAGCTCTTTGCCCTTTAGCTCTGCCTAAAGGTGACACCTGAGTTATTGAGATCTCCTGGACACTGACTTGGGCCTCTTTCCAAAGGGAATGGCAGGAATTCCATGCTGCCAGTTTCGCTGGATTGTCCAGCCTGGCCTGGAGCAATTCCAGATGGGAAGTGATTTTAACTGGGGGGGGGAAAGTGATTTTTAATTTAGGCCTGAACATATCTTGGTTTGATACCTGAGAGAAGATCTGGAATAAAAATAAAAGACTAAAAATGCACTGGGCCAGGAGCAGAAAGAGATAAAGGGGTATGGAATTTCAACCCAGCTCTTCAAATTTCTGTCTCTCTGTGGACAATCAGGGAAAAAAAAAGTCATCCAGAAAGGGTCACAATCAAGTTAAATCCTATTCTTGGAGTCCATCATTTGGATTTAGTTGGATCTTGATCAGAGTTTGCAGTGTCTCATTCCTGCCTGAGCTATTGATTTTCCCAAGCAAATAATTTCATTTTTTAAAATCCATTGGCAAACTGGGGATAACAAGGCAGCCTGGAGCCGTGTGCTCAGAGAAATTCTGCAAGGAAAGGCAGTTTGGGAATGCAGGGGGCTTCTGTGCAGTGAAAAGAACTGATAAATCTCAGCATTTGGGCACATCTGGGCTAATAAAATGATACAAGGAGCAAATGTGCCAGTGCAGAATGGGAGAAAATTATATTTGAATCCCACTTGATGTAGGAATGGCATTCCCTGAGCTCTGTGAGTGCCTGAGGAATTGTCTCCAGTGAGCCACACGTGCATTTTTGTCTCAGGAATATTAATGGGAAGCAGCAAAGGCAGGTCCAGGATCATCCCAGGATATTCCAGCCCTGCTGTGCTGAGCTGTTCCAGGGCTAATTAGCTCATTGCTGTGCTGACTCTAATGTGACATGTTTATTGCCCTAACGAACAACTCATTAGCACTGGGATGTTTTTGTCAATATTCATTCCTTCTTTAAGCCCAGGCAAGGCTTTGAACGAAGATGGCCCAGCCAGGGACCCACTGGCACCAGGACTTTGGGTCAGTGCTGCTGCTGCTGCTGGCAGCATGCTGAGGGGAAAGTGGGAATATTTTATTGGAGTAATGCTTGAGAGGCACTTTTTAATAAACTTTTGGTTTTGAGGTATAAAAACCTCGTGGTGTGACCAGAAGGAATTTTGGGATGGAGATTGGTTGGTGTGAATCAACTAGGAAAACTCTGTTGGCTTTTCCCAGTCCTAAAAACAACAGGAGGTTTGTTGAATAAACAAAACAAGCAACATGTTGAGGGCTGTTCAGGAAAAAGCTGATAAAATCAGTAATTATCTTTACCACAAGAAACAGCATTGAAAGGTAATAAATAATGATGGGGAGATAATGATAAATTATCTCTCTCCAAGCCTTGCTTGCTTTAGCCCTCCTCCATTTATGTGTACATAATTACTTTCATTGAAAAGTTTTAAAATATTTATTTATATTTGTATTTATTATTTTATTTAAAAATTATTTATTTAAATATCAGTATTTAAATGAAATATTAAGAACTGTTTCCAAAATGTGCAGAGCCAGGATTGGCGAAGTTGTTTGGGATGCTTCTCTCCCTTCCCTCTTAACTCTGTTGCTCAGAAATACTTAAGCACATCCACTTCTCCTATTTTATCCCCCCAAATCTATTTATTGTTGTTTATTCTGTAGAGAAGATTTTGTGTTTGACAGCAGCCGTGGCACAGAGGGTGCCAAGGGCAGGTTGGAGATTGGAGCAGTGACTGGTGGAGGAGATGTCCTTGCACGTGGCAGGGGGTGGCACTGGGTGACTTTGGGGTCCTTCCCAGCCCTGCTGTAGGTTCAGCTCTAGGCTCAGCCCTAGGCCCAGCTCCAGCCCCATCTCTCTCCCCAGGTAAGGCCCTGACATTCCTGCTGCTCTAGGCTCAGTTCAGCTCCAGGCTCAGGTCTAGGCTCAGCCCTAGGCTCAGCTCCAGGCCCATCTCTGTCCCCAGGTAAAGCTGATGTTCCTGCTGCTCCAGGCTCAGCTCAGCCCTAGGCTCAGCTCCAGGCCCATCTCTATCCCCAGGTAAAGCTGATGTTCCTGCTGCTCCAGGCTCAGCTCAGCCCTAGGCTCAGCTCCAGGCCCATCTCTCCCCAGGTAAGGCCCTGACGTTCCTGCTGCTGCAGCCGCCCAGCCCGCGGCTCCCGGCGCACAGCACCATCCGCAGGACCGCCATCGACCTCATCGGCCGCGGCTTCACCGTGTGGGAGCCCTACATGGACGTGTCTGCCGTGCTCATGGGGCTGCTGGAGCTCTGCGCCGATGCCGAGAAGCAGCTGGCCAAGTGGGTACCCCAGCTAGCCCAGCCCAGCCCAGCCCTGGGCAAGCTGGATCAAATCCTGTGGCCCTGCAGCGTGGCAGGGCGAGGAGCGGCCTGAAGGTGGAGGGCAGGGTTAGCTGGGGATTGCCAAGGGGTTCTTGGCTCTGACTTCCCAGAGAAGCTCCCTTGCATCTCTGCAAGTGTCCAAGGTCAGGTTGGACAGAGCTTGGACCAACCTGGGCTAGTGGAAGGTGTCCCCAGACCATTCCATGAAATATTTGTTAACAAACACAGAATTGAAGTGGCACCTGCAATAAGGAGGTGCCCCGGGGCTGGTTTAATCCCAGAAATGTGTTTCCACCCTGTGTTAAGGGTTCTGATGTTATTCTAAGGTATCACCCATTCTATGTAAGTTTTCATTTCCTCAACATACAAAGAATGAATCCTTGCCATGTGTTGGCAGAAGTATGGACAAATTGGATTAGCATTGTTTTTTGTCTGAATTACAGTTATTCCTTGTCGTGTGACAGGAGGCAGCAGCACCTTTTCCCTTCTAAGCCCTGTTTTATGTAAATCCCAACTTGCAGCATCCAAGTGAGCCCAGCTCTGCAGCTAGTCCTTGGCGCTGGTGTGATTCCACCCTTAGCTGTCAGGAAGATTAGTCTGGCTCTCCCTGCCAAGAGCAGGCAATAAATGAAGGGATCAGCGTGGAGCCTTGAGGAGCCCGGCGCAATTTTCCTCATGATAAATTGTATAATGAGCGCAAAAGCGTTCACTTATTAATCCATAATGAGATTTAGATTGAAAATGGCCTGCTACATTGCTGCCACATCCAGCATGGAGGGAGATGGAGAGAAATGGAGCAGCAGCGTGTGCAGGGGTTAAGTGTGGCTGTCACCCCCCGGAGCCCCGCTGAGCTCCCGCTTTGTGCCGCGTTTGCCGCGCGCACAATAACGGCACACAGCTGCCGGCGCCTCTCCCGAGCTTTTATTAAAGAGCTTTTATGTCAAGCTTCTGCTTTGAGATAGGAAAGAAAAAATCACATTTATTGACCAGGAAAACGAGGGGGTTTCTTTTTTCCCTGCTGAATCAAGGGAATAGCAGAGCTGTTAGGCAAAACTCAGGTGCTTGGAACTCCTCTGCTTGTCCAGCTCGTCCTGGCTCCTAAAGGTTGCACTGTACCAAGAGCAGCTGCTCACTTCTGAGGATAAAAAATGGTTGGCCAGCTTTTTTAGGCTGTGATGGCTTGGATGATGATAGGAATCATTTTTGGCTGTACTGTTGCTTTTTGAATTAAGCTACGTTTCATACAGATTTTCATGGACTGGTTGGGGGGGTATTTTAAGGATCATCCCAGTCCATGCGCAGTAACACCTTCCACTACTCCAGGCTGCTCTGAGTCCCATCCAGCCTGGCCTGGAACAATTCCAGGGATGGGGCAGCCACAACTTCTCTGGGCACTGTGATGATGTGAAACACCCAAATTAGCAAATCACCTTTGAATCAATCCATTAATCTGTGCCTTGGAGCAGTCTGAGTTCGTGGAAGGTAGAACAGGAAGGTCTGGATGCTTTTGTCTTTTTTGTCCAGCTCTCCCCACATCCTTCCAAGCAAAGGAACTCACTAAAAAGCAAATTCCTGTTGCTTTCCCGGCAAATGCACACTTTGCCAAACACCCTGTAAGGAAAAACACTGCTGGAGCCTTTGAAAACTTGGGGTTTGCTTGCTTTGGGGTCCCTTTCCAAAAGTGAACTGGGATAACTCCTTCCCTGGCTTGTCTCTTTTTCATGGAACAGGAGTTCTGAAGTTACATTTAGATGTGGTTTCCCAAGGAAAGGCCTTTGGGGACATCACCTTATTTAATTTCACATTTGGGAGTTTCAATTTGTACAGTGATGGTGAGGGATGGGAAAGGGAAATAAACTGGTTGGGATTATAAACTCCTTCTATTCTCTTCCCCAAAAAAAATCAGCCAAAAAGCACAGGGAAGAAGGAGAACCCCTTCCACAGGTTATCCAGAAAAATATGTGGCTGCCCCATCCCTGGAAGGGTTCAAGGCCAGCTTGGACAGGGCTTAGAGCATCAAGAGAGAGAGGAAGGTGTGGAACAGATGATCCTCAAAACTCCTTCCAACCCAAACCAGCCTGCGATTCCACTTTTCTACATTTTGGGGAATTTTTGGATAATGTGCAGGGCATGTAGAAATTTTATTTTTGGAGTTACTGGGTACTTAGGACCTTATTGCTTTTTGCTTTTATCTAGTCACAGCAAGTAAAAGCCTTGAAGTAAAGAGAATTACTCTGGCCAGGAGATTCTTCAGGCTGTGTTTAAAATCCTGTAAAAGACCAAACCAGAAATCCTTGGCAAGACGCTCTGGGCTCCGTGGGGTGATATGTATTCAGCACATACAGATAATTTGTTAACAAGGCCTTTTGGCCACTTTGGACAGATGCACTTACTGTTTTCAATCTTCATGGTTAATTATTCGATTTGGGGTTGATGCTGGAACACCCTGACTCCTAATCACTGCTCTTTGTTGGGAGTCCATTATATTGGAACTGCCGGAGTGCTCCCGCTGACCTTGAGCTGACATTATAAGCTGGTTCTAATCTTTTCACTCTATATTTCTTTCCTTTGTGCCTGCCTTTGTGCTGCTGCCGTTTAGCATCACAATGGGGCTGCCCCTGAGCCCTGCAGCCGACTCTGCTCGCTCGGCTCGCCACGCGCTGTCCCTGATCGCCACGGCCCGCCCGCCCGCCTTCATCACCACCATTGCCAAGGAGGTGAGCAGGGGGGGCTGGGGGGTCAGGGAGACCTTTCTGGGGGGTTTGGAAGTCTTGGAGGGTGGGCAGTGGTGTGCACCAAGCACGGATCCTCTGAGGCACCCCAGCCTCAGCTGAGCCGAAGGGTTGAGCTTAGTTTAGTGACCGTGGAGCTGCTGCATTCTGGCTGATCGTGGAGCGTTCCCTGGTGCTCACCCCGTGTCCCTGGTGCCCACAGGTGCACAGGCACACAGCCCTGGCAGCCAACACCCAGTCCCAGCAGAACATCCACACCAGCACACTGGCCCGTGCCAAGGGCGAGATCCTGCGCGTCATCGAGATCCTCATTGACAAGATGCCCACAGACGTCGTGGACCTGCTGGTGGAGGTGAGGCCCCCTCTGTCCTGGGCTCCACCCAAGGACTTCCTTTCCATGTTGTCATGACAATGAAGCCATAAACACCAGGGGTTCATGTCCAAAATGGAGCCAGAGGAGTCCTTTTGCTTTATCGAACAAAGGGAGAGGCCATGGGCCATTCCCCTGGGGTCTCTCCAATTTTTGGAGGACACAGCCTCCTTTTTATCCTAATTTCCCCATGGGCTGAGGTACTTGAGAGGCACAGACTTCCCAGAACACCTGATACCTGAGATTCCCCTCTAATGTATAACCCTCCTTTTAATTTTTAATTCTTATGTTTTTTCCCCCATTGTTTCTTTCATCTTTCAATATCCAGTTCCATTTATCAGCAAACCTGCAGTTTCTTTGTAAAGGTAAATATCTTTTTTCCCATTCATCAATCAGTGGAATCCATTCCATTGTTTCTTTTATCTCTTAAGTGCTGGTTTTACCTACCAGCAGAGCCACAGCTGGTTTGTAAAGACAAATCCAACGTTCTTCTCACATGTGGACTTCAGGTGTGGAGAGGATTTGTACCAAGTTCATTTCTTCAATTTTAAATTGCACGTTGTTGGGGAAAATATCCTCAGCAAAACCAGGCTGGACACAGCTTGGAACAACCTGGTCTACTGCAAAGTGTCCCAGGAATGGGATGACCTTCAGAACTTGAATTACAGAACATAAAGCACAGATTGATGGTAATTTTTGTTTCCAAGGTGATGGATATCATCATGTACTGCCTGGAAGGATCTTTGGTTAAGAAAAAGGGTCTTCAGGAATGTTTTCCAGCCATCTGCAGGTGAGCTCTTCCTCTGGGAATACTGGGAAGGAAATGATAGGATCACCAGCAGGATAGATTTCCTAATGAAGAGTGAAACCGTCTTTTAGTTGACACAACAAAGAGTAAAAGGTGATTTATAAAATGGGAACATTTCTAGTATCTTTAAACGTGGATAAATATCCCAGTCATCCTCTTAAACTGGTCCAACCAATAAATTCTAATAGTCACCTGTCAGCCATTACATTTTAATTTAATAACCTATTAAAATATTGCATAGTTTCAAGGAAAGAACAATTATCCTGTTGCCAGGTTGGATACTGATGGAGATGATCTTCCTCCTTCCTGATGCTTTAAGTGGCTTTCCTTAAAACATAAAGGGAAGGATAAATGGGAATTAGTGCCCAGTCTCCCTATTCCTGTATATATTTATGGCAATCCAGTATTTTAAAATTCTCTGCAATTACTGCTAATATTTCCTGGTTATAGCCAGTGTAAAAATGATCCAGCAGCCAGCAATGGCAGCGTGGAGCCGAAAGGAAATTGCCATAGCTTGTAGCAAATGGGGAGATCTCTGGAGAGATTCCAAGTGGAAGCACTTGTACACATCCCACCGTTAATCCCTTTAACATCCCACTGTTCCTTCTGCTGAGCTGTAACTTGTGTGGCAAAACCCTTGGATCAAAGGAATGGCAACAGCAGGATGAAGGGAAGGACAGCCAGCACCTCAGGGAGGGACACAGCAGGATGCAAAGCTGCATCTGAGCTGCATTTCCCTTTTTCCCTGCACAAAAACCGGGGATTTTCTTCCTTCTCTTGTATTCCTCATTGTCTTTCCCCATGTTTCATCCTGCTTTTCTTGTCAGCTGCCATCCTGCAGTGCAGGATGTGTCTCGTACCTGCCTGGGAGCAGTTGCTATGGCACTGGGAATCCCCAGGAACCAGGAGAGGAGTCTGAAAGATGGGTTCTTTGAAACCCTAAATATGCTCAGCAATATTTTTTGAGACTGATTCCAGAGATTCCTGGCAGATTTTGGTAGAGGAAAATTTAACTTAGCAAAATTCCAGTGTAATTCAGCACTTGCACAGGTCTGCTGTCCCTGTGATATCCCCAAGGATTTGAATTTGCAATAGGGATTTTGTGTCTCCAGGGTTTCAAGGTGTTGAAATTCCTTGAATTTTGCAGCTCTTGGAATTCCAGTAAATGCCACATGGCCACACTGGGTGCTAAGGACTACTATTGCAGGCTTTACCCCAGGGGTGTTATTGGAGCAGAGAGTGATGGTGAATTTCCCTCTTCCTTTTTCTTTATCAAAACTTGATGAGTTTGCTTATTTCTCCTCCCACTTCCCTTCCTTTCATGGGAAATGCCCTGAAGTCACTCAGGGTGTTGGATGGTCACTTAACCATTTGAATTCCAGTTTCACTGAGGTGTTCAGCACAAAGAAAGTGCTTGGGACTTGGTGGTTATCCCATATTCCCCAATAAATAAATAAATCAGTAAATCTGATAGATCAGTCTGATCAGATTCCATCCAGGCATTTGGTGGTTATCTCACATTCCATGATGGGTCTGATAGATCAGTCTGATCAGATTCCATGGCACCACATCAACCATCAATCGTTTTCGTGGAACGCCGAGCGTTCAACCGGCAGCGAGCCGAATTTTGAATCAAACCTCAGTTCCAGCCCTTAATTAATGATGTTAATTAATGATCTGGAATGCCAGCCTCACCTTTCCCCTGCTCCCCTCAGGTTCTACATGGTGAGTTACTACGAGCGCAGTCACCGCATCGCTGTGGGCGCGCGCCAGGGCTCCGTGGCCCTGTACGACATCCGCACGGGCAAGTGCCAGGTGAGGGGTTCTGGGGATAAATCCTGCCCACAAAAGTGCCAGGTGAGGGATCCTTACAGCTCTGAATTCCTTAAGATTCCAGCTAAACTTCATTACAGTTTTGGAAAGAAACAGCTGGAATATTTGCAGTTGAATCCATGCAGTGCTTTCCCCAACTGGAAAAAAGAATCTGGAAAAGATTATTAGAACTCCTTAAATGCAGGGAATTCCTGGTGGATAGAGGATGGGAATTCCTGACTGGATAGATTTTAGGGCTCTGTGTGAGGATTTCCTGGTGGAGCAGCCCCAGGACATGGTGACCTGGCCAGGATTCAAGTGTCCCACGAAATTCCCCTATGATTTGATCCTATTTTATCTCATCCCACTTTTATCTGGATCCCAGCCTGTAAATCCCAAATGCTGGCTGATTTTTGCCTCCCTTTAGGCTGTTGAGAATCCAGGGGAATTTTCATGGCTCTGTGCCTCATCCCCATGGAACGGCTCCAGCATTTGGAGCACTCTTGTGTGCACAGGTGAGGCAAAGGTGAAACTTCCCAAAAAAGTAGGAGGAGCTTCCCTGAGCAGCACAACCAGTGTGATGATGAGTATTGATTCCTTCCTGCAGCCCTCCCTGGCTCCCTGCTCACAGGAGGCTCCATCTTGATCAGATGAGATCCTGGATTTGATAAAGAGAATTGATGCTTCCCAGGGAATTGGAAAACACTTCCAGAGCAGCAGCTCCACCTGGAAATGTGCCCTTTGTTTTCCCAGCTTTCAGCCCCTCTGAGCCAAACACACAGGATTAAACACAAATGGCAATTCTTATCCCCAAATAAACCACTTGGATTAATAATTACAGCTGTAATTAAGTTCTAACAATATTAAAAGGATTAGGCAACAGGATTAAGGTATCGTTGAGCACAAGGTCTGTTTGCTCAATTCAACATTGAAATTATATTAAATTCCAAGCAAATTATTAATGTTTTATGTAAGATTCACAATTATTAGCACACAGTTACAAATCCTACACATCAAGGTGCAGTAACATAGGAAAATACTGATGCTATAAAATGGCATTTTATATCAAATGAAACGCTAAAGTCAGACTGGAGAGAGAGATTGCAGGTAACTGAATTTTAGGACACCTGATAGTTGATTTTGGGATGGTGGGAAAATATGAATATTTTCCCAGGTAAATCCTTGCTGAGTACCAGAGTCTGGCCCAAAATCCCCCAATTAATTCCTCAGTACAGGTCATTTAATTATCTTCTTTTCCTTTAGGAACATATTTGGCTCTGTAAGGAGAGAGTCTGAAATATTCCATTTTTATTGATTAAATCTTGGGATTCATCATAAATATTTAGAGCTGCATTTCAGAAATACATGTAATCTTTGTGCCTAAAACCTGGGTCATTTGCACTGGAAGATTAAAGAGAAACATAAGTTATTTTGGGTTTATTTCAAAGCAAAAACCACTTTTAAGCCTGGGCTGGAATCAATAACGTTTGGTCCTGGGTCCTTCCAGAATTAAAATCCCAGCAATCTGAGCATTAATTGGATTGTGCTGGGCTGATTTCATTTCAGTGCTGGATGCCATGGCAAAGTTTGATTTATGTGGAAGGCAGGGAAGGATTTAATATTCCATTTGGAATGAATCGTGGCTTGGCTTAATTAATTACAGAATAAAAGATGCTGTTCTTTCAAGCAGTGCTTTAAAGGTGTTCATCCTGCATCTACACCTGCATTTCCAGGAGAACCTGGGAAGCACATCCCTAAATTCCAGGAAAACCTGGGAAGCACATCCCTAAATTCCAGAGAAGAGCTCATTACTGATTATAACCTTAATTGGATAGACCTTTTCTAAACATGCCTAATAACAGATGAAGGGATTTTCCTGAATTTATTTAATAAATTAAATTATTAAAGGTGCTGAAAAGGTGGGAGTTAATAGAGATTTCCAAAAGTAGGAGAGCTTGGTAAGAACATTTTTACTTTCTCTTATCTCTTATTTACTTTCCATCCATTGTGACATTTCCAAACTGATATCACACATTTCCCCAAATTTCCATTCTGTGTCCCTTCAGCTGCACGGGGGAATATTGGAATATTTGGAATGATATTGCTCTGGCTTTTCATGGAAAACAGGAGCTAACAGCACAGAAATCCTGGCTGCAAAGGATTAGCATCAATTAGAGCAGCACTGCCTTTAAATAACAAAGCAGCTGCATTCCCTAAAGGATTTGTGCTTATTCCAGGAGTAAAAAGAGCAACAAGTGTGCTGCCCCTATTGATTTTACTTTTGTCTCACCAAAAGATATTTAATTGACAAGTATTCCATGCTTGTTGAGTGGGATGGGGCTAAATGGGGGATCAGCTAATGACCAGTGGGGAATCCCATTAAAGAGGGAGATTTGGGGTGCACTCGCCTTTTCCACGAGGAATAAATGAGTATATTAATGAGTTCTTAATATATCAGTCTCATTTGCATATTCTGAGCTTTTAATAACCAGGGATGGGCACGGAAACACTGCTAATGCTGATCCAGTAGGGAATGGGATTTTCCAGCATCCTGGATTTAATACAGCCCTGTGCTTTTGGATCATTTTGGGGGTAGTGCCGTGGGAGAGGAGCACATTCCTGTGGGGTGCTGTTGTTTTTTGGGCTTCCAGGTCACACATCTCTGCATTCCTGTTCCCAGACTATCCATGGCCACAAAGGACCCATCACTGCCGTGGCTTTTGCCCCTGATGGTCGGTACCTGGCCACCTACTCCAACTCTGACAGCCACCTGTGCTTCTGGCAGGTAAGGATTCCACACTGCCAGCCCTCTCTGTGTGCCCAAACTCGGCACTGGGATTTTATCCCTTTGCTCCAGGCATTACATTGCTTCAGCAGGGAAAAAATCCCAAGGGAGAGAAGGGGTTTTAATCCAGCTGGGCTTGGAGCAGCCTGGACTAGTGGAAGGTGGAATGGATCCTTAAGGTTCCTTCAGGCCAAGCATAAAGGGTTAAATATCCTTTCGTGTAATTCTCAGATGTGACCTCAAGTGTGCTCTGGTGATTTTTCCCTTCCGTGTCGTGTTTGGCACGATTATTAATGCAGGAAAATCAGGAGCATTAGTCATCCTAAAAGGGTGATTACTCAAGATGATTTAAATTGTGGAAATGTCAGCAGGGCTGGCTCGGGATGCTGTGATTTACACCCCTGACACCCAGGAGAGCTCAGAATTCAGGACATGGCCACGGCAGCAACACAGCCTGGGCTTTGCCAAGGATTCGTGGAGAAAGGAGTCCTGGGGTGGCCTTGCCTGGGGGGTAGAGAGTGATGTCCCCAAGGGTTGGCATGGGCAATCTCACTTTTCCCAAGAGTGGGACCCAGCAGATCCCTGGAAGTGTCCAAAGGGTTAAACAGGGCTTGGAGAAGCCAATGGGAAGTGGGGATGGATGAGCTCCAATGTGCCTTCACACCCAAACCATTCCCTGATCCTCCAGGGTGGCTCTTGCTTGGCTACATTTGGGAGTTTCTGAGCCATGCTTCTGGTGGGATGTGGGAATTCAGGAGGAGCTCTGTATCTCTGGGATGTGGGAATTCAGGAGGAGTTCCAGACTCTGCAATGTGGGAGTGTGTTGTGAGCCCCTCCAAGAGCGCAGGCTGAGCAGTGTGCCCCGCAGATGAACACGTCCCTGCTGGGCAGCATTGGCATGCTGAACTCGGCGCCGCAGCTGCGCTGTGTGAAGACGTTCCAGGTGCCCCCGGTGCCGCCGGCGTCGCCCGGCTCGCACGGCGCGCTGCGCCTGGCACGGCTCATCTGGACCTCCAACCGCAACATCATCCTCATGGCCCACGACGGCAGGGAGCACCGCTTCATGGTCTAGGTGGGCATGCTGGGGGCATCCTGGGGCATCCCCTGGGGGCAGTGCCGTGGGCTCCTCCTGCATCTGAGGGGCTCGGTGGGATCTCAGGGAATCCTGCCAGGATCTCAGGGCTCCATGCCATCCTTGCTGGCTCGCTGGTAGCACTCACAGCTTTTCCTTGCACCCAGGATGAAGAAGGCCCAGGGGCAGCTCCATGCATGGCCTGGCAGAGCGGGAGCAGGAGCAGGATCATCCCTTCCCAAGCCAATCCCAACCCTATCCTCACCCCATCCCATCTGCAGCAGGAGCCTGCCTGAGCCCAGCCCCTCGCACCCCTGTCCCTGCAGAGCCTCCCAGAATGTCGGTGTTTACCAAAACCACTGTTTGTTTACATGGACCATGGAATGCTGCTGGTGCTGTCCCCGGAGCCAGGTACCTGCCTGGGAGTGGAGGGCTGGAATTCTGGGGGTGTGCTGATCCCAAGGGGGTGAAATCCCCATTTCTGAGGGGATTGGAAGTGCTGCTGTGCCCAGGCTGGAAGGAAAAATGCTAGTCCACGTGTAAATAAGTAATTTAAAAATCCTGTTAATGGCAGGCTTGGAGAAAAGCAGTATTTATATAGAAAGGTGGTTTTTGCCACCAGTGCAGGTATTTATTTAAATAAAGGACAAAGGGGGCCATTTTGAATGGAAAAAGGATCAAAATTATGGAAAAAATGAATTATTGACTGGATGTACTGAAATATTTCCTTCAGTAGGAATATTCCTGTGTGACACTCGCTGTTACTGTGTTTCCTTCTTACATATCTGATTTTGTGGAATATTTTTGTGTGCAATTTGCTGGTTTCTGCTCATGGGAAAGAGAAAAAAGTCTTTCAAATCCTCTTTTATTTCAATATCTCTGTTTGTGCAGCTTTTCCCTGGCTGCAGAGCTCCGACCTGAGGCTGGTACTACCTGCTAAGCTAAAACTAGTACCTGGAAAAATTAAGGAATTAATTTTTCACATGGCTCCGAAAGAGAAAAGGAATGTATTTTATTCTGATCTGGTGATGTGTGTATTTTATTTTGATCTGGTGATGTGTGTAGTGCCCAGGTGGGATTTGCAGCCCAGGAGTTCCATATGTGTGTGCTGGTACAGTTCAGCTCCAAAGCAGGAAGCTCAGAGCATTGGGAATGTTGAACACAAGCTCTGGGGAGTTGTTGTGTCCCAGCTCCTGATCCTGCTGTGAGCTTTCCGTGTGTGTCCTTGGTGTCCTGGCTTCCATGGCAGCTTCCAGTGTCACCCTGGGACACCTGGAGTCACCATGTGCTGCCTCCAGTGGCTGCTTCTCCACAAATCCACTCCCTGCCCTCTCTGGATGAAAATTCCTGGTGTAAATATGCTTGTGGAATAAAACTGGACTGAAGTGTGTTGGTTTTCATGAGTGTCAGTGATTTCCTGCTGATGATTCTCTGCCCAGCCATCAAGAACCTGTCACTCTTTAACAAATTTCTCCCCTTTCCTTTGGAATGAGAGCAGAATCCTGGAATGGTTTGGGTTGGAAGGACATTAAGGATCATCTTGTTCCCTGCCTTATCCCCAGTGCCTCCCCAGCTCTCCTGGAGCCCCTTTGGGCACTGGCAGGGGCTCTGAGGTGTCCATGGATCCCTCCCTTCTCCAGGTGAACATTCCCAGTTTTGCCAGCCTGGCTCCAGAGCAGAGGTGAATTCCCCCAAAGGAATTAAGTGCAGTATTTAAATTGACTGGGCTGGAATCTAGGATAAATTGATTTTAGGGAATGGCAGCCATGGGCCTGCAGAGGAAGCCCCTGTGCCATGGGATGCTCTGGAGCAGGTCAGGAATTACCTGATCAGTCCCCAGACACAAACCCCACAGGAATTGTGAGACTTTTCCTCTTTCAGGGTGTGTAGGTGTGCTCAGCCTCTGTTCCCTGGAGGTTGGGTGGGCAATGCCAGGGGGGATCCAGGGCAGAGCTGAGCCTTGGCAAATCCATAGCTGGGAACCAGGAGGGAAACACTTCCAGGCTCTGAGTGTTGTGACAAGGCTGGGATGGCACAGGAGAGGGAGGGAAGCAGAGTCATTCTGAACAACTGACACCTCAAGGTGGGGCTGGGCAGAGGAACCAAGCCCCAAAGGTCCTGGAGCAGAGCAGAGAATTCCCAGCCTGGGATGTGCTGCTGCTGTCCCACAGCACCAGGGGTGGGGCAGGCACACAGGGAAGCCCATGGCTGGCTGCCACCTCCTTGAAGGGGATGAGAGCCCAGGGTGGCCCTGGAGCCATCCCCTCTGCTCTCTGGGGGTGTTTCCATGCACAGCCATTGTTTGGTTCCACTGCTGCAGCCTCAGCTCAGGATAATGAAATTCCCTCCACCTGGGAGCTCACCGTGCTCTCAGGGAGCTCAGGAGGCAGGAAAAGAGGGTTTGCTTCTGTCCAGGCTGTTCCCAGCGTTAATACTTTTGTCTGAACAACAAAAAAAAAAACAAATCAGGAAAAATCTGGATGGGAGCCTCCGGTGTGATAAATTGACACTCGATCCACTGCTGCCTGGAGCGTGCTTTGAAGCAGGAGAGGCTCCTGGGGAACTTCCCCCTCTCTCTGATGTCTGAAAATTAAAAATTAATCTGCTATGAAAAATTAAAAGGTGAAACTTTCTGCTCTTTCAGCAGCAGAGCTTTTGGAATGCTGATGTGGGGCTTGGAATGGAGGCTGAGTGACATCTTCGGGAACATCACCGTGGGCTGGTGCATTCTAATATCAGATTTTAATTGATTTTTGTAAATTGGAAACCTGTTTGCAAAGGACTCGAGATGCTTAAAAAGGGGTAAATATTTATTTATTGATGTAACTAACCTTAAACAGGCATTTACTCACTCCTGCAGAGCTACTCACAGTTTACAACGCAGCGAAAGGAAAGCGATGGATGCTTCCAGCTTGGAATGAGGCTGGAATGTGCACACCTTGCAAGGTTTAATTTGTTTTTTTTATGAACTGGTGGGTTCAGGCAGAAAATGGGTAAAAATGCACTTTATTCCAGGAAGAAACAGCAAAGTTGCTCCTGGTGCCTGGTGGGAGGAGGATCCCAGCGTGCCGGGGGGGGTTTCCTTGCCCCTCCTGGGCTGTTTTCCACAGGGAGATTGAGGGGAGTTCCTGTGGGGGAGTGGCAAACACCCCAAACCTTTCCTGAGAGCAGCAGGAATATGGGGTCTGTCTGCCCCAGCTCTTCCATCCCAACAGTTCTGTCACTGCTCCATGGATGCTCCCACTGCCCAGGTGGGAGCACAGCCTGATGGATTTGTATTGAACAGGAAAAAGGGGAACAAACACCTCAGAAATCCGAGTTCAGGCATTGATCCCAGAGCTGTTCCCCAGATGGGTTTTGCTTTCCAGGAAACACTTTCCTGTTTTCCTGAGGAGAACAGAATGTGTATTCCATAGGTGGGGATGGCTGCTGAGCTGGAAGCAGCGGCAGCAAACCAGAGCACAGCCCCAGTGCAATCTGGGCAGGGCATTCAGGGATTCAGCCGAGCTGAAAGCAGCCCTGTCCCACCCCAGCATCCACGGGGAGCCCTGGGGATGCAGAGATCAGTTCCCATCAAGTGCACTGGCGTGGAAAATGGGGAAGGGTTGGGGTCAGGCACACACAGTCCCGGGGGAAGGTTTGCCAGGGGAAATGGGAAGAGCTGCAGCCACTGCTGCTGTGATTGCTCCTTTCAGTGGCAATTTTCTGCAGTTCTGTTTTCCAGAGCCATCCACCTGCTCCTGGAACACTGGCTGGGGGGAGGTACAGAATCCTGGAGTGGTTTGGGCTGGAAGGGACCTTAAAGCCATGGGCAGGGACACAGCACGGGACAGCAGCTCCCTAATGGAATTCTGTCAGACACGTGATGGGGGCATTGGGAAGGAGGATAAACGAGACCTGTGGGCTCAGAACCACTGGCAGCAAAGCTAACCTGGGCAGCACTTCTGGGATAGAGGGAAGGGCTGGGTGCAACCAGCAGCCCTCTGTGCCATCCTGTCCCTGGGGATGAGGGACGTGGTGGATTCCAGGTCAGAGGTCCGAGTCCTGAGGGATCTCCTTTAGGAGATTAAATATCTTTTTCTCCCAAACTGGAGGTTTGGGTAATTAATTGCTCCCTGAACATGAAAGCTGGAAATGGTCGCGCTCCATCAACACCAGATTCCTTCTGCTACTCTCCTTAGTTGTCTCTTCAGGGGAAAACACACATGGAGGGTAACAAATATTCCCTTTTTTTGGTAAAACACCATCATTCAGAACAGGGGACAAATCTGTTCCTAATGGTGCTTGCCTGGTTTTCCAAATCAACATTTAAAGTTAAGAATTCCTGCAAATTCCACCCAAATTGCTTGGAGCAGCCAAAGGGGGAGCCTGAGGGCAAAAAGGACAGGCATCCCCTGCTGGGGGAGCCTTGGGATGCAGAGCACGGCGGGTTTGGAGTGCCGTGCCCTGCTGGGAAGGGCAGGGAGGTGAATCCAGGCAGGATCAGGGCCCCCCCCCCCCGCCCCAGCTTCTCCTCGGAGCATCTTGTCCAACTCCACTAAGGATTTAAACACCCGTTGAAATTAATCTGCTGGATAAAACCTTTTCTTCATAGTCTTCATTAATCACCCGTCCTTCCCGTAGTTCCTTGCAGGAAAATAGATTTTTAAACCTGTCAGCTGTGGTTTTGTGGGATTCATTTCGTGTCTGTTCTGCACTGCCGGGGAGGAGGGAGACAATTAACCCAGGGCTTTGAAAACTCCGAGCGCTGCACCGAGCCCGGAGCTGAGAATTATGTAACCACTGGGTGGGCTGGGGGCATTAAATACTTTAAATAATTAGAGTTGGGGTCGCGGATTTCAGGTTTCCCGGCACGCCAGGATATTGGCAGGGCTGGAAATCCATCCCAGGCCACTTTCCTGGGACAGCGGGGGCTGCCAGCCGCGTGTCCCTATGGATTGGGGAAGGGGAGGGAGGCTCCAGCGCCTGCACAGCCCGGGATGGAGCTCACAGAGGGCAGATTTCCATCACATGGGATGTGTGATCCCAAATCCCAGCTCCGGTGCCAGCAGCGCGCCGAGAAATCCCAGCGTGGCATCAATAATGGATGGAAGCGGAACTGCGGGGCCCGAGGAGGAAACACTTCCAGGAAAGGCAGCGGAAGAGCCCCCGGGGAGCGCGGCTGTGGCTCCCGAGCGAGCCGGGCCATTAGCGGTGCCGGGAAGGGAGCGGTGTGGGGAAGGGACCAGCCTCGCCCCAATGCTGGGGACTGCTGGGTTGGAGCAGCCTTGGAGCCACCTGGGACAGCAGAAGGGATCCCTGCCATGGCAGAGCTGGCACTGGATGGGCTCTGAGCTCCTTTCCAACCCAAACCAGTCTGGAATTGTCAGACTTTGAGCACAGAACATCACCCCACGGGGAGGGCTCTGAGGCTGCTCCAGCAGAGACACGGCCGAGCACTGTGCTCCTTTTCCATCTGGAGAAATCCATAGCTGATGACATTTCTGGGACGTGCTATTTCTGCCTTCTGAGGGGGCTGCAAAAATCAGAGTGGCTTTCAAGAAATGAAAGCACCTTATTTAAACTGAGAAAATTGTTCTTGCTGATGAACTTCAAGTTTTTCTGCAGTGTCTCTGGTGACATAATCCCACAGGATCCAAGGTGAAAAGGACAGGTTTGGTGGAGATGTTGGAATATGCAATGGGGAAGGGTCCAAATGGGATTTGGAGACCCCTTGAGCTGCTCCATTGGGGTGCTGTAAATGGTTACCCAGAAAAAAACTCCCCCAAAACTGCGGGTCAGAAGGTGCTCCTCAGCAAAGAGCAGTGGGACACGACAGCTTGGAAGTTACAAAAGCAATTCCCTGATGGAAAGCAACCACGGATTTAGGTGGGCAAAGGGGCAAAAAGGCAGAAAATAAATCCCCCCAAACTTCTTGTACTTCATTTGCCCTGGAGTCTGCAAAATTTCTCAAGTTCATCGGATTTTTTTTAATGCAGGAAATTCAATGAAATTTATGACAATTCTGGGAAGTGAGAAGCAGCATCTGGGGGGTGTAGATCCAGCAGGGGGGATTTAGCTCTTCCAGCCTGGAGACACACCAACTACAGTGTGGAGAGGCTCCCAGACTTTCTTTCCCTTTCTTTTTTCCCTTTTTTCTCCATGGGGATAATAATAACAGTGTCAAGGACACCATTCAAGCTGATGCCTGGAGAGCTATTCAGTCCAGGCCTATTTACGGCCATTATAAAATGCCTGTGGATAGTTCAACGACCGATTTTCAAGAGTCTTTCTCTACCTTTTGAAGGCTCAGGAAAATCTATCAGACTGCAGAAATTAAGCTATTTTTCTTCAGGGAAAGAGAAACAGAGCAGGGAGCTTCTCATATTAAAATGCTGCCGTAGATTCCCGATGAATGAAAAATTGCCCGGCATAATAATGAGCTGGGAGATGGATTTTGAGCCAGCTTAAACCCCCTCTCCAGGCTCTGTGGCAGCAGTGCTGGGGATTTGGAGGTGAAAGATGGACCTTCTCTGGGTGCTGCTGTTCCCACATCCATCCAGGTCCAAAACCCACTGAGGATGACACCTCAATGTGTCCTCACTGTCACCCTGCCTTCCTCGTGTCCCTGCTCCAGCCACTCCCCTGCATCCCTGGAAAACAGCACAGGGAGCAGTTTGTTTGGAAAATGTGGGGTTTGAGTGTTAATTGCTCCCACGACAAAAGCAGGATGTACAGAACAAACAGCTCTACCCCAGATGGGCTTCCAGCACGATTTGGTTCTCCCAGCCCTGCCCTTCTGCCATCCCAAAGCCACCACTGGAGCCCACTGGCTTTTTCCAAAGCCTCCAGTTACATTTAATTAAGTGGGAAACACGTTTCTTTTTCCCTTACACATGCCAGCTCCCTCCTGTGTGTAACCACAGAGCATCATCTCCCCATCCTCCGGGTGGGACAGGAGCCACGGGCCCAGCGGGAGGGGAGGCACCAACGATCCCAAGGCCATGTCCTTGCCCTGGGGAGCAGCACGAGCTTCCCCAGCTCTCCTCCTGTCCTTGTTCCCACCCTGCTCTAAGGCAGGTCCCTCCTGAACCTCTTTTCTCCTTTGCTTGTGCTCTCTGAGGGCTGCAGGGGCTGTGGGACACTCCAGGGCAGTGGCACATCCTGCCGTGGTGCCACTCCCGTAGCACTTCCCCTGCTGTCCCTGATGCCAGGGGGATGCCCTGCCCTGTCCAGCGGGATGTTCCTCCCTGCATTCCCACATCCTGCATCCTTGCTTTGCAAGATCCCGGTGTTCCCTCTGTTCTCAGCCCGGCCCCACATCCCAGGTTCCCTTTCTTGTGATTCCGGGTTCCCTTTCTTGTGCTCTCCGAGCAGGAACGATCGATTGTGTCTCGTGCTAGCCCCTGGTCTGTACAATGGCAATATGAATAAATAATGAAGGGGATTTGGAGCTGCCACGTGCTGCTTGGGTAAAACCCTTCCCTTTAAACTGCAGCCGTCGCCTGGGCCACTCCTGCATTTTCTTTTCTGCTGCCGAGGCTTTTGCTTCCCGTTAGACCAGGAGCTGTGTCCAAGGCATCCCTGAGGGACAAGAACTCGGCGGCTGGATTTGCGCACGGTGCTGGCCGTGCTCCAGAACCCTTCGCTGTTGGGTGCTGCTGCAATCCCAGCCAGCAGGGATTTGGGATTTGCACCAGAGCAGGAAATGGGAATGCCAAGAGTCCCTCTGCTGGTGCCCAAAGTGTGCCTGGGGTGCTGGTTGTGTTCCCTGCTGGGGGATGCTGGGGCACAGCAGAGAGATGGGACACACCACACCGCCCTGAGGTTCCTCCCAGTGTTTCTCTCCTGACTTTTGAGCCGACATCTCTGCTGCTCGTCTGACCTGGCGGGACAGGGAAAGCTCTTGGCTCTCCGGCGCCAGGCAGAAAAATGTCACCGTCACCAGCGGGCTGGCAGGTGAGGGGCGGGAGCAGCCAGGGCACATCTCATCCTCCTCTGCATCCTATCCCGGCTCAGGAGCGGGAATTCCCTGTGCCCCTGTGTCCCCCTGTGTGTTCCTGTGTCCGCTGTGCCCCACAGGACGCTGTGCCCCTCAGCACTCTGTGCCCCACAGGACGCTGTGCCAGGCCAGTCCCCGCGGGCAGCAGCTGCCCCGCTCCCGTGGGAACGGCCCCGGCCCCGCTCCTGCGCTGCTCCTGCACCGAGCACTTTGTTCTTTGTGAAAAGCGGGAGCTGCAGCCGCTCTTTGTGCCGCCCATTTGAATTTGACCCTTTCCAACACCAAAAATCGATATTCCTGGCGAGAAGCAGTGGGTGCTATTTTTCCAAGCCCTGTTTACAGCGGAGCAGTCCTCGAGGCAGATGTTATCTGGCGGACTTTACCAAATTTTACAAAGCATTTTCTGAGCACATAATGACAGTATTATCTTTGTCCACCTGCTGAGAGGAGCGGTGGGCTCACAATAAATATCGGCTTCCGAGACGGGCGAGTCAGAGTCCGTCTTATCTGTCCAGATGGGGGGGAAAAAGGCCCTAATTTACATCGCAGAAAGCACTGGGGTGTGACAAAGGTCATCGGCTGACACTGTACCCTCAACTGGGATGAAAAATATCTGAGTGGAGGCTGCATTGTCTGAAGGGGACACAGTCCCTTCCAACAGCTCCTGCCCCTTGCTCTGCCTTTCCACCCTGTACCACCCGAGCCATGGCATTCCCTGGCTGGCAAAAAGCAGGGGTGGGTCCTCCAGGAGCATCGGGACGTGGCCCCAGGGCTGCCCCATGTGGCACTGCCCACATTCCTGCCCGGGAACATCCCTGCTCCTCCCTATGAAGCTCCTGGCTCTGCTGAAATCCCTGGTGGGTGTTTTGGGGACTCACAACTCGGAAGGGCCATCCCCTCACAAAGGGCTTGACCCTGGTAGCATTCCTGCAGCATTCCCAGCTCAGCCAGCAGCTCTCTCCTAGGGCTCCACTGCGTTTCTCACACAGCTCCTTTCCCCTGAGGAAGCACCTCCACTCAGTGACATGAAGGTGGGAGCAGATCCATGGGTTTGGGTCCAGGTGCCACCTACCATGGAGTCTCCTGGCTGGGCTACTCCCTCCTTTTCCTCCATTTCCAGGAAATTTTCTGGGTTTTACAAATACCCCCCAATTAGCGAGTTAATGAGCTAATGAAGGAATTGTAGCCAGCCTCCCTCTCATGTGAGACCCCGCAGGATCCTCCCTGTTGTGCATCTCAGCAGCAGACGCAGCACAGCCTCCCTGGTGCATCCCGGGGGACACAGACCATTATGGAGTGCAAGATTCCTGGAATTAAGCTTTAGATTAAGGTACACGGCCCTGGAATTAGCAAAGGATGCTGAGGTGGGAGCTGAGGGGTCCAGAGGAGCTGAGTCAAGCCAGGGGTGCATGCTGTGCTCCGAGGGGCTGGGATGTCACCGTGGAACGTGTCCCACTGCCCCATTAAAATGACAAAAAGACAAGAAAAATGAGTGGGGAGTCAGAAGGGAATCTAAAATCATTAACACCGTGCCTAATACAGTGGGAGAAATGTCAGTGGGGACGCTGAGCTAATGGGCTAGTCTCCTCCAGATTTTTATTATCCCTGAAGTTTTAAATAATGCATCACATTCGGATCCCGGTGTCCCTCCTGCCATCAACCCGTGATTCCCCAGCCCAGCAGAAGGAAGTGGCAAATCAGAGTCACTCACCCTTGTCTACACATTCTGCAGGTAGTGACTGAGCCAAGATTTATTTATTAGTCAAGCCGTGATTGATTTAGAGGAGATTTGCTTGCTTGAGTTAATTACAAGCAATAACTGGCAGTGCTGGCTGCCCGGAAAGCGTGGCCGCTGCTCCAGGACATCCCGGTTTGTGTCTGCTTCACCAGTTTGGGATCAGCTACCTGGATAAAGCAGCTCCTGCTGAGAATAATCACCTTGATTGAACCCATGTCCCAGCCCTGGAAGCGTTCATGGCCACCTCGGAGCAGCCTGGGCTGTGCAAGTGTGTAAGTGTGCAAATGTGCAAGTGTGGAGGGCTCTGTCCTTCCCAGCGCAAAGCCTTCTGGGAGTTCGGATATGCAAATTACCTAATCCAGGGAAAACTGCGTTGGATTTTTTGTCCCCCTTAAGCACCCTTAAGCAAGGGGAGCAAGGAAGCCCTGCTGGGAGCGTCAAACAAGGACACCAGCAGCTTCTCCAGGCGGAAAAGGAACAAACCACTTCAAAAAAAGCAAATAAGGAAAAAACCAAACAAGCAAAGAACCCAAAGCAAGCTCTCTAAATTTCATCTCCCAAGGCAAATCCTTTAAAGTCAAATCCCAGGATTTTTTGGTGCTCATTATCACCCTATAAAGTCCCTGCTAGAGGCATGTTTCCTGCCTGGACAGTGGAGTTTGTCATGGAAAAGATGATCCACCCAAGAACCTTTGGGAAAACATCCTGGCATGAGCATTCCAGGGCACTGCTGTGCTCGGTGGTGGCACAAGTGGTACTGAGCGTGCCCCAGGTCACCCCAAGAGTGACACGTACACAGCCACCAGTGCCTGGCCGCTGTGTTGGCTGTCTCCCAGGGTATTAATTAATGAATTAATTCATTAATTGTTTGGGTCAGGCTCCCCGTGCTGATCACACTGAGAGCACCCCAGGGAGCCCTTTGTTCCACAGAGGTGAAAAATTGTACCCACAAAAAGAGTTCCCCCTGCGATCAATTCCCTCTAACAACTTTATTGATTAGCTGCAGTAACATCTCCCATTTATTAATTATGAAGAAGATGTTCCAGTGATTCCTTAAAGTTAACTGTTGTGCTTTCCCTCTGCCCTCAGGCCCCAGCCCAGCCAGTACTGCCCAGAGTAGAGTCCCCATCCCTGGAGGGATTTAAAGTGGATGTGGCACTTGGGGACGTGGCTGAGGAACATTTGGGCTTTTCCAGCCTTTAGAGATTCTGTAATTCCTTCTTGTTCCAGGATCCCAGAGCTGGCACCTGCCATGGATTTGTGTCCCTGCAGCCTTGGGACCAGAGGGGTGCTTTGTCCCAGATCCTGTGCCCAGGGAGCCACCAGGATGTCTCCATGGCTTCTGTTGTTTGGAATTGCTGTCAGCAGAGGTGACAAATGCCAGCACTGGGACCAGGAGTCCTTTACACACAGGGCAGGGATGTTGGGGTGCTTTCACCAGCCCAAACCAGACATTGTCCACCTCCTTTGCTGTGGGGTTTTCCAGACAATGTGCCCAAATCCAGACTGGCAAGGGGCTGCTCCCACCTCTGCCCCACCCCAAACCCCAATGTCACCAAGGGCTCGGGGGCTCATAAACCACGTTCACACCGTAAATTAAATGGAGGAGTCAAGCGAGGGCAAGGAGGCCCAGGAGCAAGCTGGAAGCAGGGGTAAAGAAAGAAAAGGAAGGTCAGAAAGAGGGTAATTAAGAAAATGCAGCAAAGAGGAATTATACAAGAGAGGATTAGAAATGTACAATTGGTGTTGGTACCCGGGGCCATAAATCACCCACAGTGGGAAGGAGATGCTGGAGGAAGCCGAGGGTGATGCTGGACTGATTATGAGTTTGAAATATGGCACGTTGGCAAAATATCCACAGCGATTTATCTTGTGTCAGCAGCCATCCTGGGAAGGTGGCAGCCGTCCCCACACTGCTCTGAAACTGCAGGGCTGAATTGATTTCTGAGCCTTCCAGCCTGCGCTCGTCTGAGCGGGTAACAAATAGCACAGCGAGGGAAAAACGGGGAAATCAAAGAGATCACAGCCACAGCAAAAATAATGAGTGGGGTGGAGGACAGGGATCTGGATACCCCAGACTGTTTACACCCTGCAAGCAAAAAGAACCCCAAACAAGCCTTTAGTGTGGTGTCCTGGCTATGTAAAGATTTAATAACTCAGATCTGCAGTCCTACCCACACTGAGTGATTTCCAGCCCGAGAGAAGGGTGAAAATCTATACTTTTAGCAAATATCTAGATCTAAAAATAAAAGGGGGATACAAATCCTAGCAACACAGAGAGGTGAATTAAATCTCTGGTTTAAAATATGAACATGTGCTGTAACTACAAACCCAAGCCCAGCCTCCCAAAGCCCCTCCAGGGGCACAGTGCAGGAGCAGGGCTGGGGCTGCAGCCAGGAGGGCCTGGGGAGGGCTGGAGATGCTGCAGTGCCGGTGGGAGGCAAGGCAGGAGCCTGAGAAAAGCTCCAGAAGGATCTGCTGGCAGGAAGCATAAACCAAAAATAGGCAGTGGCAGGAATCAAGCCGAGAGTGGGGAAAATGGAGATGGCGATCAATACCTGGAGACCAGAAACACCGAGCATGTGAAGAGTTTGTGTTCTGACCTCTGCAACCAGGGCCTGAGCTGAAAACCTGATTTCTCCTCCAGAAATCATAGGCACAGCTGAAAAGTGTCTAAAAATGAAACATGTAAATGAGGTCACTGGCTGCAAGGTGTCCCTGTGCCTTGAGCAGTCCTGAGCTGCTCCCAGAGGCTGGATGGGGGTCCTGAAATAGGGAAAGGGACCCAGCCACAAGGACACAGCCCAGTTCAGGGATCAGGGAATGTGCAGACACTGCCTGCTGCTGCTGCCCTGAGGGTGCTGGAGGGGGCACAGCCTATGGGGCACCCAGAGTGTATGGGAAACATCCCTTCTCCATCCATGGTGAGAATGAAATGAGCGGGAAGAGCTCAGAGCTGGGGAGGCATCGTCCTACAGACAATAATCCCAGCACAGGGCACTCCCAGACCTCCAGCCTGGGATCCCACAGCCTCTCCAGGACACTTCACCACCCTCACCATTAGGAAAAATCCCCCTATTTCCTACAAATATTAACCTAATTTGCCCTTGCACTTCATTTCCCTGTGAGAGCCCAGCAGCAGCGCCTCAGGTCTGCTGCTGTCCTACTTCCACTGTGGCTGTGTCTGGGACACAAGGAGGTCAGGGGAGCTCACTCAGGATTAGAGCCAGGGAGTCCCAGGGCTCAGGGTCCTCCCCTAAGCACGAGAGTCCTGCTGGAAAACAGATGGTGAGGAAAAATGATTGGAGGAGGAGATTAATAATAGCAGCGATAGAAAACCAGATCGAAGGGATCAGGGCATAGCACAGGGGCTGAGCAATAATTTGGTGCCTTGTGGGAAATGAGGAGGACAGATGCTTGCCTAAATTTGGGGATTAGATTTTGTAGCCTAAAGAAGATAATAAATGAAATTATTATGGCATTAAAGTGCTGGTCCCTGTGGACAAGCAGGTTGGGAAGACCCTTGGCATTAAGAGCCAAGGATGAGGGGACAGGTCAGTTTTAGGGCAGCTTATCAAAGGTCATCTGACTGCTGAGAGCTGCTTTAGCCCAAGGAAAATTCCTCCTTCAGGGCATCCATGGAGCACAGGACAAGGATCCTTTGGTCACAATTTGCCAGGAAAGTTTAGGGGAAAAAAATGCCTTTTTTTTTTTTCTCTTTTTACCTGGCTCCTGCACTATTCCAGGGTGGGAACCCACCCCGTTTGGGGGCTGCTGGAGCTCTGGGGCTCCCCTGGGAGGGACGAGGCTGCAATCCCCGCCTTGCTGTCCCTGTGGGGGTAGTTGGCAGCGGGCTGGATGGAGATGGAGATCGGCACTGCCCGCGGTCCCCGCTACTCATCTGCTCTCCACTTCCAGAGTTTCCCATGGAGAGCTGCTAATCATGTTCCGACAAGATGAGCAGGGAGGAGGCGATGCAGCCGCTGCTCCTGCTCGCCAAACACGGCAGCCCCTGTGCCCGAGAGCCAGGAGAAGGAGGAGGAGAGGGAAGTGCTTTACGAGGGGAGCCTCTCCTCTCCGAGCACAAATATCTAAAAACTATTAATTTCGGGCAGCAGCTAGGAAGAAATACATGAAAGGGAAATTGATTTCTATTTAAATGGTATGTTTTCATCACCTTTTTTCAGAGCGTGAACATTCATCTCTGAGTACCTGTGCTAATTGATTTCAAATGCAATTCAACACAATCACTGTAGAATAATAAATCTGGGCGCCCAGAAGGGGAGGAGGGAGAGGGAGAGGGCTGGGAGAGGGAGAGCCCACAGGCACAGGTCTGTCCCAGGGACAGGACGTACCTCCAGCCTGGAAAAGGTGGCCACAATCCCATTACACTGGGATTTATAGTCACAGCGTTTTACAGATAACACAAAGGGACCTGCTAATCCACATAAACTCTCGAGGAGAGGGAGATCACGAGGGAGATGGAAAAGGAAACTTTTAAAGCCAGGAAAGGAGCCGAGCACCCCAGGGCTGGGCTGTAAGAACCTTACAGACAATCCAGGACACCTCCCACGAGAACAGGCTGCTCCAAGCCCCATCCTGAGCTCTTCCAGGAGTGCAGGGACCAGCAGGACCAGCAGAGCAACAGGGGAGACTGCAGGAGCTGGGAGAGCACCAGTAAAAGCTGCAGCTAGAGTGAATACCACAGAGGAGACTGGGAGCAACAGGTCTGAAAAGCAACCAGCTTTCAGGTGTTTATCCTCAAATAAATAATGGAACGTGATACCCAAAAAGCTGCAGTTGGAAAATGGGCTAATGGGTAAATGTAGGTGAGGCAGAGGGGAGCTGCTCCTGCCTCAGCATGGGGCACTTGGAGCCAGATATTGCAGTGCTACAGCCTGTTGTGGTACTCAGGGCTCAAAAGGATGCTGGAAACTGGGGGGAGAACAGAAAATAGCCATAAAAATTACCTGCAGCCAAAAATACACTGCACAGCAACCAGCTGGAAGAGCCTGACATGTTTAGCTCATCAAGGAAAGAGGAGGAAATGCCCTGATGGCTGGGTATGGGAATTTCTGCAGGAAAAATTATGGAATAACAAAGCACCTTTAACCTGGGGCTGCTCCATAAGGAAAGAGTCCCCAGATTGGAGCAGGGGGGATGCTGTGCAAACCCTTCCCCACTGACACAGGCACACACTCCTGGGCACAGGTAGGATTGAGGAGTGAAATTCCAAGGCCTTTGATAAATGAGCAATCTTTGAATCCAGTGTGGCACTGTAAGACAAAGTTCAATATTCATGTGGAGTTATCCCTATTTACCGGGCTCAGTCTAATCTGAGCCATTTCACACATCTCTGGGAAGGGAAGGGGATCTATGTGGACACTGCCCAAACTGGAGATGATGCTGTAAATTCTCTGTGCTTCTGTCTCCATTGCTGGGACAGAAACAGACATTTTTGCTGGATTTTCTGAAGCAGTTTTTATGGATATCGTCTTTTTCCAGGACCCAGGGAGAGGGCTGGAGCTCAAAACCCACCTCGAAACCACTTGGAGCTCTTCTATTGATGCAGCTGGGACTGTAAGCAAAACAAACCCAGTGAAATAATGGCCAGTGGACAGGCAGAGACCGTGGAGAGGGTATTGATTGGAATAGAGTCTCTTTTCTGCACAGCACAGTGAGTTCCGAAGGGCTGAGCTTCAGGTAATTTCTAGCAAATAATGTGTTGTACCCTGTTATTTGTGGATCCTGGAAATCAAACTGCAGCATCTGGGGCTCTTGTCTAACCAGTCCCTGTAGCTAGAGCCAGTAGCTGATGCCTTGAGAGAGGAATAAAAGAAGCAAATCAGAAATAAATGGGGATCAAATCAAACCCAGGATGTTTGGCAGTGGTGGGACATGGGGTGCACCCCCAGGCAGCCATGTGGAAACCGTGCCAGGAAAATCCCAAGGAACCTGGATGGGATGAAGTTCTCCAGGTGCAGGGGTGCAAGGTGGGATGGGATACATGGGACAGCCAGGACAGCAGCCCCTCCCTGCCAGGGGGATGAAGAGATTTATTTATTGATAATATTTACTCTGCTGAAGATTTGGGGACAGAATTTCTGTCCGTGGCAGAAGGGATGGCAGGAGCCCGGCTGGCTCCGCTCTGCCTTCCTTCTGCACGGGTAACAAAGAGATTCCAGCAGCAGTTCAGAGGTGGGGAATTTGATAAACTGGCTCATATTTTCAAATGAACAAATGACACTTCATCGTGGCCATGACAGAGGGCTTGGTGCTGCTTTACAGTAATCTATGCCTTCTTTAACACACAGCTGCCATCCCGGCCGCCGGCACATGAAGGATGGAGGAGCAGGCAAAAGGTTAATAGAGCATTGGGCCTTTTTTAATTGAAAAAATGACTGAGGGACCATGTAGCAGAGCGAGCAGTAATATTATTACAGGCTGTAAGTACTGTTCCAGAGACTTACTGTTCATCTGGGAGCAGAGTAATGAGCACTGGGGCTCCTGGCTCGGCCGGGATGCCGATGGCTCACCAGCAGGAACAGCTGCCTTGGGACAGGGACATCATCCCCTAAATGTGTGTCTGCCTCTGCAAACTTTGGGTTCCTCCAGGAAGAAGTGCCCTGGCTGGCTGTGAAGATTGATTCCTCCACATGATGCCTCAGCAGTGCTGTACTGCATCAGCATTGGCGTGCAAGGGGCTCTGGCTGGGCTGGGTTTTGTGGTTAAGGGCAGAGGCTGCAGGGAGCTGCTCCTGATGCAGTCTGTGTGGCACAGGGAGCAGCTGTGCCCATCTCAGCATGTGCCAGACCTTTATAGAACCATGGATGGGACCCTGTGTCCTTCCCTGGCAGTGCTGGTGCGAGTCTGACACAGGGCACAGCATGGAGCAATCCTGCACCACAACATCCCTGTGCCAATTCCTGCACCCAAAAATCCCCGTGCCAATTCCTGCACCACATCCCTGTGCCAATTCCTGCCCTGTGCCAATTCCTTCACCAGAACATCCCCGTGCCAATCCCTGCCCTGTGCCAATTCCTGCTCTCTAACATCCCTGTGCTCCTGCCATGGGTCCCTGGTTGGCACAGAGCCCCTGCTCAGCCCTGACAGCCCGGGCAGCTCTGTGACCCCACAATGCCATCTGCTCCAGAGGTCAGGAAGAGGGATAAATAAATGGCACATGGGAGCTCCTGCAAGGACAGAGAGGATAAGGAGGAGGAAGATGTCCCGGAGAAGGCAGCACACAAGGGGAAATGGCCTTTCAGGCTGCAGCCATGGAGGAAAGCCCATCCTCGAGCAGGTTTATCCCGGAGCAGGGTCAGTGCCCTGCGGGCTCGGCGGCGCTAATTGATGAGGAATGGCCACGGCAGAGCTGTGTCACCCCGAGGAGCTGGGCTGGGCTCGGGGCCGCGGGAAGCAGCGCTGTTAAACAGCCTGTGGCGGCACTCGGGGCTGCCAGGATTTATGCTCCGCAGGAGCAGCTCTATCTGTCATCTGTGAAAAGCCTCATTTACAGACAGACTCCGTCAGGAAAGGCAATCAGCCTGCAACCTGCTATGCTGGGAATTTATAACTGCTGTGCCAGGGACAGCTCATCCCTCCTTCCCCAGGAGCCACAGGAGCAGGGACAGGAGCTGGCCTAGGAATGGGTGTTGGCTCCCACAGGGAATCCCCCGGCCCCAGCTCCAGGTCTGCAGAGTGAACACAGTGATGGGGACACCCAGCTGTGACACAGCTGGGAATGCTTCTGTAAGGAATACACAGACCTATCTCCAGTGGGAAAAAGGGAATTATGGAAAAAAAGCAGGGGAAATGGAGACAGGTTTTGCCTCACCTCTGGGCCTGCTGATGCCCTGGGGCTTTGCCTCTGGTGTGAAGGAGGATTTCCAGGCATGGGAAACACAGAATTCCAGAATGGTTTGGAAGAAGTCTTAAAGCCTTAGAGCCACCTCCTGCCATGGGCAGGTGAGGCTAGGTGAGGCTCTGAGCCTGTCACCCCAGCCTGGTGTGGATTCTCCTTCCTGGGACCCCTGGGACCCCCAGCAGGGCAGGGCACAGCACCGGGGGGGATGTGCTGTGGAGCACTGGGTTGTTCAGGCTGCACACACCAGAGCCCACAGTGGTGCTGTGCTGCACTCCTCCCATGATGGAGCTCAGAATAAAGGCCCTGAGTGACAGATGGATCACTAACATCACCATTTGTGCTGCATTTTCCTCTCCTGTGGAGGATGAGCTCCAGTTACTCCCATCCATCTCATTCTTTCAAGTCATCTTCATTCTGCAATTTCCCCTCACCCCGAAAAGAGTCAAAGATCGATCCATTCCTTTCCAATTTCAGTCTGGGAGAGGCAGAGGATGCCTTTGGCTCCCCCAGCACGTGCCTGCCCGTGTTCCTCCCCATTCAGAGCTGGCTGCCTATTGATCCCTCCCTGGGAAGTGCTGCAGCCTGTGCCTTGACCTCCTGCTCACTTGCCACAGCCAAAACCAGGCACAAAACCAGGCACAAAAGGCGTTTCTCTCCTCAAAAAGGCAAAGGGTGTCCCAGCCAGGACAGCAGCCTGGCCATTGCCACTGTGCAGCAGCACAGAAAGGAGTTGGGAATACATCCTGACAGGAGGAGGGTGAGCCCTGCCCACATCTGCAGTGAGTTGTGTTTGCTCTCAGCTGTTCATGGCCAGGTGGGACCCCGAGGATGGCACTGGGGGATGTGGCACTCAGATAAAAAAGGGAATTCAGAAATTCAGACACCCACCACGAAACACCACAGACCCAAACATCTCTGCCCCAGCATGGTCACTGTCCCACTAAACCCACACTCCAACACATCCCTGTTTGCCCCTTGCCATATCTGATTTTAGGTGTCATGCAGCAGGTTTAATTCTCAGAGACAGAGCTTAATGGCATTTGTGTCCCAGCAGGGAGCAGTTTGGATGCATTTTGGCTCCAGGAGCTGCCAGTGCTGCTTCCCAAAATCCCTCTCTGATAACAGGTGCTTTTACAAACATTGTTAAATGAGATGGATTCCAAATAGGCCTGGTTTTCCCACCTGATCAATAGATGGGAAAGGAACAATGCCAAATATCTGGAGTTATTGTGCAGCACTGATGGCTGTCAGGACAACAGGCAGAGAAAAGACAAACACACACCTTTGCCTGGGTTATTACTTTAAGCCTGTTATTATCATTATTATGGGTGATTAAAAATCCCATTAATCAGATGCTAAACAGATTAAGCCCTATGAATTAATTTTCTGGAAATAACTAAGACAAACATTCTGTGCAGAGCTCATTTAATGAAATAGAAGCTGTTTATCTGCAAAATTAGGGCTTGAGCATAGCTGAGCTTCGGCTGGAAAAATCCAGTCCGGTGTGGGCACGGAGGGCACAGGCTGGAGCCAAGGCCGATTTTTTACCCATTCTAAGTAAAAGAAAAATCTTGCTGTAAGTAATTTATGATACATTACACAAAGAGCTCATTAGAGAGAGCTACAAAATAAAATTAGAGTCAGTTAGGAAATAATCCCTTGATTTAGTGTGTGAGGAGAGGAGGCTGAAGGACAGAGGCCATTGATGGGAGTGCTGAGCTCTGCCGGGGAAGGGCTGGGCACGACCCTGTCTGTCTGTCTGTCTGTCTGTCTGTCTATACAGGTGTGCATACCTGAGGAAGCCAGGCCTCCTCCTGCCCTCCCTCTGCACCACCCCATGGACCTGGCACATCTGGGGTTGTGATGGGAGCAGCAGCAGCAGCAGGACCTGGAAGAGGAGATTTCCAAGTCGTTTTCTTGGAAACAATTTCATGACCGTGTTAGTTCATTATCCTGACTAATTGCTGACATTTTTTAATGACTCTGTATCACACAGTTCCACCTGTGCTGGGTCCTGACAGCTTCAGGCCTGTTCTGCAAAGGGGACCAAGAAGGATGAGCTGGAAAGAGAACCCTGAGCTTGAATTAAGAATGTTAGATATCAAAAAAGAAAAGATGAATAAAAATAAGATGTCCTCTGGTATGTTAGCAAAACAGGGGTGAGATCTGAAGCCAAACAGAATTTTCTCCCTGATTTCTGTGCACCCCTGCACTACACACAACCTCCACCATTTCCCTGCAAGCAGGAGGCAATTGGGAGCCAAGACCCCTGGAAAACCATTTTCTCCTACTACCAACTAAACAAGATGGTTCTTTCATCAGCTTTGCCATTAATGACAAGGATATAGGAAATGAACTGATTTTTCATGACCATCTTTCCCTACCACAATTATGGAGCTGCCTCTGATAGCAAACTATTGGAAGCAATGGGGTAAAGAAGTTCCACTGTGGTGAAATAAATATGAGAGGCATGCAGCTCTGGCAATGTCCTCATCCTGAAATCATCCAGCTGTTCCTGCTGCTATCCCAGCCCTGGGGTGACCGATCTCCAGGGCATTGCTCTGGTTCCTTTTCGGTTAAAAGGAGCTCCACAGTTCAGTATCCAACCCCCAAAGTGTCAGCAGGGACAAGTGGACCTTCCCTTTGCATCCCTTTATAGCCTTCCCCAGAAATTGCTTATGGAATTGCTGTTTCTGGTGTCTGTTTTAATAAATGGGTGTGTTTCTTATTGCTGTTGAAAGTTCCGTGTTTGGCCTTTTTAAGCCATTAGATTAGGAAGTAGAGAGAATATTTTAGCAGCAGAGAAGGCTCTCACAATCAGCACTAGGAGGAATAATCCAATTTTCTTGGCAAAGAAGGGCAAGGGTCCACCTAGGAGGTCAAAGCTCCCTTAGCACAATTAGAACTTCAATTAATGAAATTGGTTGAGCCTCACCAGCAGAAGCAGCGTCTTTGTGGAGCTCTGGGAGTGGAGACAGCAGCTCCCTACTGGTTCTCCTGAGCATACCAAATGCACCCAGACCCTGCCATGGAGGACATTTATTCCAGAGATGCAACTCTGGGGCTGTTGGTTGAACACCAAGAGCCAGATTGGCCTCTGGAGCAGCTCTGTGAGCAGTGGCACAACTCACGGTGTGTCGTGCTGCTCAGACATGCTGTCTGCAATTAATATTGCATAATGGCCTCCTGATTCCTAAATTATGTATCTCTCCTTCTCAGCATCGTGTGGTTTTTTTACAGGGTTAATTATTTTCCATCATTCTGCCTTTAGCAACAGTCGTCTTAATTAAGGGGGCCAAGTTCCGCTCCCATTGCTGCCTGGCAGATCCTAATGAAATCAATGGAGCCGTGCGGTGTAAATGGGAGGGACATCCAGGACAAGTAAAATGTTCCCTCTCTTGTTGATCAACGCATAAAATTAACCCAGGTTTCATCTCCAACTCCTGGCTGAGTGAATCACTGCAGAGCCCCCTCTGGGGTGGTTTCCCACGAGCTGTTCATCCCGTGTGCACACCACAGCTGCAGGCTCTGGCTGCCCTGGCTGTGCTTTAGGCTTTGAGAAGCACGGCAGAGGTTTGCAGCAAGACTCCAAGTCACTGTCCTCTCTCCCTCCAGTGGCTCCAGACAGGGCTGTCCATGTGCTCCTGCCCAGCAGGCAGCTCTCCCAAAGCCATGTGCTGTTCACTTCCAGGGATCAAACACCTGAGGGAAGGATTTAAACCAGCCCAGATCATCCCTAGCAGTGCCCTCCAGCTCACTCCCTGCCTTTCCCCCCACACCCTCGACTGCTGGCACCAAAAGGGCTGATCCCCAGTTATTCCTCCCTGGCTTGCATTGCCTGACAGCCCAACATTAAACGAGGGCCAGGCAGCCGTGCAGGGGAGGCTCCAATAAGTGGATCCACATGCAATATTCATGGATGGCTTCAGAATAGTTACAGATCCATCACACTTGGCAGCAGGATGGGGATGGCATATGCTCCTAATGCTGGGCTTAAGCACCTTCTTGAACCTGAGCCCTGAGGATGGAGCCTGGAGCCAGGGGTTCCAGCACGATCCCACTGCTGCCATGTCCCCATCTGTCCTGCCAAAGCCCCCTGCCACCTCAGGGAAGCCCTGGAAAGCCTTTTGGGACCTGGGCCTGTGGGCATCCCAAACCACCCCATGATGTGCTGCTCCTGCACCCAGCTGAGCTCTGGGTAAAGCCCCCTCAGCACAGGGAAAACAAGGCAGCCACTGGAGCTTAATTCCCTCACTCCAGGAAAGGTTTGTTTACAGCTTCTGGCCAGCCCCATACTGCAGCTCCAAACCTGATCTCATCCCCCAGGATTAATTTTTACACAATCATTCAGTAGTCTATGGTAATCACTCCATAGAAAATGAAGAGATTTGGGATTAGGTCTAAAGACAAGTAATCTGCAGGAAGCTCAGCTGCATCACACCACTAATCGCTCCCTGATCTTCCCAGCTCTAGCTCTCTCATTAGGGTTTTCCACACTGGGGCTGGCTGTCCTTGCTGGGATGGGCTGACACAGACAGACAGACACACACATCCCAAGGGGTACAGCCCTGTGCCAGCCCATGGGGGGCCATGGCAGCAGCTTGGGTGAGCGGCAGTGCCATGAATCCCTGCAGTGCCATGAATCCCTGTGGTGCTGGGCATCCCTGTGGTGCCCTCCATCCCCCTGGTGGCCCCATTCCTGCAGTGCTGGGCTCATCACCTCTTTCTCCACTACAGAGAGAAGCCTCTGGAATAGGCTCCTCACTCTGGGATCTCTGCAGTTCCCTTGGGAAGGAGGTGAAGCAATTTGCACTGGAGACATTAACCAGGTGGTGGGATGGTTTTAAATTGTAATGAACTATTAAAAGAAATGAGTTCAAATCCTGAAGCTTTTAGGAAATTCCTGGTGGTTTAACTAAGTGAAGAGTGAATAATAAGATGGAACTGGCAATTTCCCTGTTCCAGGGACAGCTGTCTCTGTGTTCTCCTCAGCACCCCCAGGAACCTCCTTCAGCTGCCAGCCTTGCCAAGCCTGGCTTAACTAACCCTGTCCTGCACTAAGAGCAGCAGTGAGTGGAGGAGGTAGCAACACACACCCCAATCCCTCCTTCATGAGCATACCAGGATTATTCTCATTGTTTCCCACTGAGGCCTGGGACTGAATTCCCAAAGATTCCTGATGGGATGTAACCCCATGCCTGGGGCTGAGCAGGCTCCTGGCACTGCCAGAATGGTGAGAGCTCAGAGGCTGAGAGCAAACCCTGCACGTTTTAGAGTCAGGAGGAGAGACATGCCCCTTGTGCCCAGCAAGCATTTTTCCAAACATAATTAAAATAAGTACATCTCTGGGATAGTTCTGACCACAGGGATAAGGATGTAATGCCAGGTTTTTAAAATAAAATAACGTAAGCACTTAGAAGAGGACTTGAGCAGACTTTGGGTACTTATGTTCAAAATATTTGTCCCAGGAAACCCGATTCAGCAGCCACCCAGGCTGAAAGCACTTAGGCACACACGGGCAGGCGTTCAACAAAGCATTTAGTGACCCCGGCGCTGCATCAGCAGGAACGCGGGGCTCCGGGCAGGGAGTGACTCAGGGAAACCGCGGGGCTCAGGCGGACGAGGTCCCGCCTGGGGACGGCCGGGCTTCCACTGGCTCCTGCCAGGGTCCCACTGCAGTCATACCTGGTCGTGCTGGGCTCCACTGCGTCCTACCTGGCTCCTGTCAGGGTTCCACAGGTCATACGCGGTCGTGTTGGGTCCCACTGAATCCTACCTGGCTCCTGCCGGGGTCCCACAGGTCATACCCGGTCATGTTGGGTCCCATTGGGGTCCCACCTGGCTCCTGCCAGGGTCCCACAGCTCATACCCGGTCGTGTTGGGTCCCACAGGGGTCCCACCTGGCTCCTGCCAGGGTCCCACAGCTCATACCCGGTCATGTTGGGTCCCATTGGGGTCCCACCTGGCTCCTGCCAGGGTCCCACAGGTCATACCCGGTCGTGTTGGGTCCCATTGGGGTCCCACCTGGCTCCTGCCCAGCCCTCACTGAGTCCCCTGTGGCCCCAAGCACACAGGACAGTGTCCCCGCTGTGCCCCGTTTGCCGCTGGCTCCTGCCCCTGTGACTGCCCTTAGGGCCGGGATATGAGGGTTTCTTACCCCTGCAGGATATCCCAGGAGCTGCAGGAGCTCGATCCTCACACCCTTCCCCCGGGAATACCTTTGCAGTCCAAGCAGAGCTGCTGTAATGCACAGCCGAGGAGGGAGAATGCTTGCAGCAATAAATTCATGGATCTTCACAGCCCAGCAGGCTGACAAGCATCTGATTTTAAAGAGACTTTAAAACCACTCAGAGTGCTGTGAGGCAGACTGAGACCCCCTTCTGCTTGGAGACCCCAAACACCAGCTTCAAAGGAGGGAGGGAAATTGCAAAGATAGCCTGGAAAAAGTGGATTTCAGTGGAGGCAAACCTTCAAAGCACAAATTTCCTGTACTGTTATAAAGACTGTGTACCTTGGGTATGAATAAGGCAAAAAGTGGGAACCTTTCCTAACCTGACAGGTGGTTCCGCTGCTGGGCTGTGATGCTCCTGGTTCCTTCTGTGCTTCTCGTCGATGGGACCCATCCCTCCTGTGGTGCCATGCAGGTGGCTCTGCCCCAGGACAGGGTGCCCATGGGTGCCAGAGAGCAGGGTCTGTCCCACTGCCCAGCTGAGAGGTTTCACACAGAAGGCACATTTCTCCTTGGAGAGCCCCAGATGTCAGCTAACCACATTTCCTGCCACTGCCACTGGATTTTCCTGACTTTAGGGTTGGTGTCTCTCACCAGCTGAGGGCTCAGTGCACCCGGGGCTATCCGAGGGCTGGTGGGAAACCGCTGGCAGCCTGGGACACGTCCTTCCAAGCTGGCCCTTGTCCTCAAGGCAGCTTGCAGAGCAGCCTGTGACCAGTGAAAATACGGGCCCCCAGCCCACTGACTCCTTTGGAGCTGCCTAATTGAGGCAGGAGTGGTACCTGGGCCTCCCCGCTCCTGCTGCAGCCTCCGGCGAGCCGAGCTCTGTGTCAATTACAGGAAAATCAATGAAGATACTGTTCAGGACTCCTTTTCACCATTCAGCACGGATGATATCCTTCACTTTCTAGCACTGATTCATTTACTTTCAGCCTCTCCAGGGGCTCCTGACATATTGCTATCTCCGAAGAATCTGAAGCAAGAACTGCCTTTGTTTCCACTGCAACTTGTTGGTGGGGCTGGGGCTCACTGAGGGTCAGGGGAGAGGCTGCAGCACACGTCAGGGTTTAAACATTTCTTACCAAAACACCTTCCAAGGTCCTTCCCAAACCAAGGGAAAAATGGGTGCAAACACGGGAGCAGAGTGCCACTGCTGTCCTTGCTCCAGCTCCAGGCTGCTCCAGATGAGCTATCGCCAACCTAAAAGCAGTGACACCACAGTAGTGCTGCTTGGACAGGGCTTGGAGCAACTTGGTCCAGTGGAAGGTGTCCATGGCAGGGCCTTGGAACTGAATGGTCTTTCCCAGTCCAGAAGCTGTGAACTCTCCTGCAAGAGAAAAGACAGGAGAGTGAACAGGACTGTGACACCAGGGCTGTGCAGTCTCACTCTCGGGTTTATTCCCACCCCCAGGACTCAAGGCCAGAAACTACAGGAGACAATATTAAATGTTACAGAACTGATTTCTAAAATATTTAAAGCAAAAGCCTGCAGTTGGTTTATCCTGGCAAGCCTAGGATTTCACTGGGACAGCATTATCCATGTTGAAGCTGGGGACACCATGCACTCGGTGGACAATAACAGACATCAGGTGACAGTCACATAAAATACCTGTCCCGTATCAAACCACTGCTATTTCCTGCATTCCTAGCCTTTTCTCTCACTCCACCAAAGCCACAGGCATCCCACAGCAGCCAGATATAGACCCCAGGCCATACTCTGGCTGAACTCCCACTGCAGGCTGAAGAACCTCACTGATGCAAACTCCAACCCTGCGAGCTCCTCGTGTTCCTGCTCTTCAAAGAGCTCCGTGCATGGAGAGCAGGTAGGCAATAGCCCAGAGCAAGGACGGGGCTACAAAGACAGGATCTATTATTCATGAGGCAACTTCAGTGAACCCGGGGCTCAGAGGCAGAGGGGGCTGGGGGGAGCTTCGTGAGGGGAAAAACGGAGTTAGAAGGAACACTGAAAGCGATGCAGCACGCAGGGGTCGTGTTCATGAGAGACATCCCTGGGAGTGCAGAAGGCTCTCTTGGAGTTCACATGGGATTTGCTCTGTGGTTTAAGGGGCAGTTTAATGATCCATGCTCCAAATGCCAGGCTTTTAAAGAGAGAGGGATCTCTGAGCCAGCACAGATTCCCACAGCTCTGTACATGCCACCCTTGATCTACAGTGTCACAGGGAAACAGGAGCTGGGGACACCGTGCATCCACCCAGACATGGGTCCCCAGCAGAGGAAACGGTCCCCAGCAGCCTGGGCCCCACATGGCTGAGCCACGCTCAGCCCTGGCCCTATCTGGGGGCTCCTGACCCTGTCTGGGGGCTCCATGAGGTCCCTGCAGCCCTGGGCTTCCAGAGGGGTCCCTGTGGTTGCCAGGCTGGGCCACGCCAGGCTTTTGAGGGGTCAATTGGGCACTCCAAGGCAGTGGGAAGGGTGGTCTGAGCACCTTACGGGAACACTCGAGATGTCAGGGTGGGCACATTAGGGGAACTGCTGCGGAGGAGACCCCAGGGCTGCTGGGGGTACTGGGGCTCTCCGGGTGGCACTGGGGCTTTTGAGGGCACGTTGGAGCAAATCTGGCGTTATTGGTGCGCGGGGGTGGCACAGGGCCTTAACGGGGGCTGGCTGGGCCTGTCGGGAGGGAAGCACGGCGGTGCCGGGGGGTCACCAGGGCACTGTGCCGTGCCCGAGGCCATCCCGGAGCGGCTGCCGCAGAGCAGGGGGGCCGTGCGGAGGCGTGCGGAGCCGGGCTGGCGCTCCCGGCTGCCATTTCACCGCCCCGGCCCCTCCATTTTCCTGCGAGCGCCGCGGAGCCGGCCCGGCCCCGGCCCCGCCGCCGCCCCCAATGTAGCGGTGCGGCCGCCCCGCACCCGCCCAGCCGCGGGGATTGCCGCCTCCGGCATGCGGAGCTGCAAGATGGTGCGGGTGGCCAGCGTGCTGGGGCTCGTCATGCTCAGCGTGGCACTGCTCATCCTGTCCCTCATCAGCTACGTGTCGCTCAAGAAGGACAACATCTTCGGGGCGCCCCGCGCCGCCGGCGCCGCCGGGCCCCGCATGTACATGTTCCACGCGGGCTTCAGGTGAGGCGCGGCCCGCAATGCCGGCCCGGCCCGGCGGAGAGGGGACACGGGAGTGGGGCGGGAGAGCGCCGGGAGCGGCCCGGGGTGCGGGAGGCGGGCGGGGGAACCGGCACAGCCACGGCCACGGCCATAAGCGCAGCCCGACGCTCTCCGTGGTGCTGATGGCGGCGGCCGCGGAGGCGGGCCGGGCAAGGCTGGCAACGGGCGGGGGCTGTGGGGTGTGCGGGGCTGTGTGGGGTGTGCGGGGCTGTGTGGGGTGTGCGGAGCTGTGGGGTGTGCGGGGCTGTGTGGGGTGTGCGGGGCTGTGGGGTGTGCGGGGCTGTGGGGTGTGCGGGGCTGTGTGGGGTGTGCGGGGCTGTGGGGTGTGTGGGGCTGTGGGGTGTGCGGGGCTGTGTGGAGCTGTGTGGGGTGTGTGAGGTGTGCGGGACTGTGTGGGATGTGCGGGGTGTGTGGAGCTATGTGGGATGTGCGGGGCTGTGTGGAGCTGTGTGGGGTGTGCGGGGGTGTGTGGGATGTGCGGGGTGTGTGGAGCTGTGTGGGATGTGCGGGGTGTGTGGAGCTGTGTGGAGTGTGTGGGGTGTCTGTGTGGGGTTTGTGTGTGCGTGTGTGCTGGGTGCTTGCGTGGGTGTCTGTGTCTGCATGGGTGTCTCCATGTGTGTGCATGGCTGTCTCCATGTGTCTCCATGTGTGCTGTATGGATGTCTCTTTGCATATCTATATGTATGTGTGGGTGTCTCCATTTATGTGCATGGTGTCTCCACATGTGTATGTGGCTGTCTCTGTGTCTCCATGTGTCTCCATGTGACTCCATGTGTGTATGTAGCTGTGTGTCTCCACGTGTCTCCATGTATCTCCATGTGTCTCCATGTGTGTGCATGGCTGTCTCTGTGTCTCCATGTGTGTACACGTCTCAGTACCTGTGCCCACTTCCAGGTCTCAGTTTGCACTGAAGTTCCTGGACCCCTCCTTCGTGCCCATCACCAACTCCCTGGGCCAAGAGCTGCAGGACAAGCCCTCCAAGTGGGTGTTCAACCGGAGCGCCTTCGCCCACCAGAGGTGAGCCAGCCCCTGGGCACTGCCAGGCTGTCCCCTTCCCACGGGCACTTAAGGGAATGCAGCACTCTGCTGAGCACTCTGAGCTCCCAGGAATTTGCCAGCAGCAAGAGACAAAGGCTGAAGCAGAGCTTTTCCCCAGACAGCTGCAGCTGTCCTGAAAGACTTTGATTATTTCAGAGCAGGACACCAGGCTGCAACACACATTATTGTACTAGAACGTGACCCAGTTTCCTGGTGTGCAAGTGGAATTGTCATTACTGCAGGATAAATAGCTGTGGTTTAAAACTGGAAACACTTTGGGCTGTAACAGCCATGCAAGGCTGTGTTCATGGAGGCCAAACACACACAGAGAAACTTCCCAGCTGCTGGCAGTTCTGAGCAAGTGCAGTGCTGCTCCTGCCTCCAGCTCTGCTCCAGCTGCAGAGGCAGGCACAGAGATTTGTACTCTTTATACATACATCTATTTGCTGATTACATCTATTCAACATTTCTAGAAAAGAAAATAAAACCATGTAGCCATTTCAGACAGCTACTGCCATCTTGGACTGTAATTTTGTCCTGGCAAATACCTCCTGGTTTAGGGCCTGCCTCGTGGCTCTGTTCACATTCTCACCTGGGGAGCAGGAATCTGGCTCTGTGGCCAGGCAGGATGGGGCTGCTGTACCTGTCAGTGCAGGGTTTGGGCTTTTCTCCTCCCTTCAGGCCACTGTCCAAGGACAGCAGGACAAGTAATTCCCTTGCAGTGCTGCCACACACTGCCCTCAGGAGCCGTGGGCTACAAGAGAGCAGGTGGCACTTTGCCCCATCTTTCCCCCAGGGCCTCCCAGGCTGTGTGGCAGTGGCCACCCTCAGTGTTGCTCCACAGTGCTGTTGCACCAGCAGCTCCATAGGCCTGTCCCTGTGCTACCCCTCTGATGATTCTAGCTGATGCCTCAGGAGCTGCCTTTACACTTGTCTGTCAGCCAGAACCCATAATTAGGGCACCCAGTGGGACTCCATTAATGCTCAGACATTGGAAGATGTGAGCTGGAGGAATGGTTGTTTGTTTTCCATAAACATAAACAAATAAAGTCCTATTCAGGTTCTAATTTTATGCCCTGCAAGGGAAATTCCCAAGCAGGGTTGGTTTTGCTTGCTTTGTAAGTATCCCTAATGACCCTTGTAAAAGTGCTGCTGTGCTTGCCCAAATATGAATTAAGGAACTATATTTGCATAGATGGAGACAGCAACTGTCGCTTGGTTTTGTGACTGGAAGCTTGTTAATGAAAACATAAATATATATGTATATATAAATGGTCTCCTGTTAATTCAGTTGAATATCCTGGGTTTGCTTCATGTGCCTTGTGGCTGCAGCAGGAATGAAAGGCACACACAGAGTAGCAGCAAGCTGTGCTCACCCTGTGTCACAGCCCAGACAGAGCAGTGCAGTGCACAGCCCACAGCTGGGTGGTGTAATGGGAGCTGCACCCCTTGTCCTAAGCACCAATCCCATATTTTAATCCTGATACTATTCCAAGAGGCACAGCACAGCCTGAGCTGGCATCAGTAGGGACCAGCTGGTGAAACCAAGTGGAGCTCTAGGTGAGGAGCCAGCTCCCTCATTGCATCTATTTATATTAAGTTAAAAGCCATTGCACCGTGTTGCCCAGGAAACTACTTCAGTACACAAAAAAACAAAAAAGGAAAAATAGAAGTCTAAGTGGAAAACAAATCCACAACAAAAAAAGGGGAAATAGAACTCCATGTTTTCTGTTATTTTGCTTGTTTTAGGCAAGAAATCCTTCAGCATGTCGATGTCATCAAGAACTTTTCTCTGACCAAGAGCAGCGTTCGGATCGGGCAGCTGATGCACTACGACTATTCCAGCCATAAGTACGTTTTCTCCATCAGCAACAACTTCAGGTCTCTGCTTCCTGACGTGTCTCCCATCCTGAACAAGCACTACAACATCTGTGCTGTGGTGGGCAACAGCGGGATCCTGACCGGGAGCCAGTGTGGGCAGGAAATTGATAAATCGGATTTTGTCTTTCGGTGCAATTTTGCTCCAACTGAGGCTTTCCAGAAAGATGTTGGAAAGAAAACCAACCTTACCACCTTCAACCCCAGCATCCTGGAGAAGTATTACAACAACCTCTTGACCATTCAGGATCGCAACAACTTCTTTTTAAGTTTGAAAAAGCTCGATGGGGCCATTCTTTGGATCCCCGCTTTTTTCTTCCACACATCAGCGACAGTCACGAGAACACTGGTTGATTTCTTTGTTGAGCACAGAGGGCAGCTGAAGGTCCAGTTGGCATGGCCAGGAAATATCATGCAGCACGTTAACAGGTGGGTGTTGCATTTAACTGACCAAATACATCTCTTTGTACATTTTTAACTGATTTTTCCCCTCACGCCTGACGTGGGAGGCACAGTCTGGCAAGTCAGACTGTTCTCAGAGCCACTGAAGTTCTGTGGGTGCTTCAGAGCAGTGATTTCTGAGCAGATTGATTCTGACTGAGCTTCTTGCCTCCGCAGGTACTGGAGGAACAAGCACCTGTCCCCGAAGAGGCTGAGCACAGGGATCCTCATGTACACCCTGGCCTCGGCCATATGTGACGAGATCCACCTGTACGGATTCTGGCCCTTCGGCTTCGACCCCAACACGCGGGAGGACCTCCCGTACCACTACTACGACAAGAAGGGAACCAAGTTCACCACCAAGTGGCAGGAGTCCCACCAGCTGCCTGCAGAGTTCCAGCTGCTCTACAGGATGCACGGTGAAGGACTGGCCAAACTCACCTTGTCGCATTGTGCCTAAGAACCTAAATCTCAAAGTGCCAAACAATTGTCTAAAAAAAGTGCCCAAAACCAAATTATACATTCTTCAGATAGAATTCTAAAAAAGGAAACAAACCCACCCTAAAATCTTTTCCATAATTTAAAGATGCTTTTTAGCTACTGCTCATCCAAGGGTTTCAGCATATTTAGCAGTGCAGAAGCTTTTATCATGTCCTGTGGATGCGATTTGTGCAGCTGCAATGTTGAAACATTTTGCATTTCTAGATAAGCCACTCAGTATGTTTTAATACCTGTTCATATTTTAGCGTTCTACTAAATGCCCTAAATCTCTTCATTTTGTTGTTCCTTCCCATTGGGCCTAGAAATGCTACTTTTAAAAGGTTTTGCTTCTTTTGTATCTGTTGCTGTCCATAGCTCAGCGTTGCCGTGGCCAATGGAGGAGTCCACGCTGAATTCCAGTGCATCGTCCCACGCCAGTTCCTCAGTGTGGATCCTCATTTCCACTGCTTGGGTATTTTCGTATTTACTGAATTTTACCTTTTTTTAAGAATAACAAGAAGAAGCTCACAAAGTGGCTCATACCTTACTTAGCTATGTGTTTATATCACTCTTGGAATACTTCAGTGTTTTAATTCCATTCAGGACAGATCCTAGTCCAGACTAGACAGGAGGAAGCATGTTCATTCCCATCCATCTGATACTATTGTGTCATTTGGTTTCAAAGGAATTTGGCTTCTCTGGAGACATACTGGGTGAGAAAAGCCACAAACTCTGTCCCTCTGCTTGGGCAGAGACTGGCATGATGGGCAAAAATGCAAACCAGGTGCTGGGATTTTTAAAACCAGTTTTTGTAGGGAAGTGAGCAGAGCTGGAGTGCCATTACCAAATTTCCCCATTTATGTCTCTAACTCACCAGTCAGACAGATGGAGTTGTGTCCCCATTTTCCCATCACCAACAGCACTCCAAGGCAGACAGGGCAGAGCTTCCTTGGCACCACCACAGAAAATGCAGCTGTTTGGGGACAGGACAAACAACAGGGTCACTTACAGTGGGGAAGTGTTGGCCATTATGTCTCAGGATAAAGGAGCGTGGGAAATAACTGAGTTTTTTATGAGTATGCTGGCAAGTATTTAACCATGTTTTACTATTCTGAGTGAGAACCGACCCCATAATGAAAGAAGCAGCAAAATCCAGTATTTTAAATGGTATATTTTAATTTTACTCAGCTTCTTTACCTACAATCAGACATAGGAGATGAGGAAGGAGATCTGGAGCACAACACCCACTCTGAGTGGCCCAGGTGTGTCCTGGTGCCCACTGTGCTCATGGAGTCACACTGGTGCAGTGCTGATGTCCTAGGGAAGGATTGAGTCTCCCAGTGCCAGCCAGGGCTGTGGGATCACAGCACTGGTCCCAACAAAGCCTGCAGGGAGCCTTCTCCACGTGCTGGAGCACATAGATTGTTGAACCCCAAAGCAGAAATTGCACAGGGAAGGAAGAGCTCTGCACTGGTCATGAATGAATCATTTCTGGTATTGTTTCCTATGGAGCTGTACAGTGGCCGTGCTCATCGCTGGGGTCCATGGTAAAGCAGTGCCAGCAGCTCTAATCCTAATGGCAAAGAGCCCACGGGGGCAGAAGGGTCACCCCAAACCCCAAGTGACCCTTGCTGGCTTGTCTGAATGCCAGGTATTTTTATCAAGAGGCATTTTACCAGTTTCCTGTAGAGACCCATCATTTCTCATCAGCAAATTAAAAAAATGAGAACTATTTTCATTATATTGGCAAATCAGGGAGCAATGTGCTCCATACGGTTTCTGGAACCTCCCATGGTCCTGGAGAGGGGCAGAACCCCCTGCTAGTCCTGGGCACAGCCCTGGCATCACCACCAGAACTTTCCAGAGGCACAAAGACACACCAAATGCAGAGAAGGAAGCACAAAACTGATTGGAAATATTTGGAAATGGGAATACAGAAAAATCATATTACATCATTGATTTTTAAACAAAACTCCCCATTGATGCTCCAGACCCACATTGAACATTTCAGAATCATTGATTTTAATGGGGAGTTCTGCCCCACGATCGATGGGCACGGCACAGCCCAGACTAAATTGCTTCTTAGTATCAATATTTTTTTGCCCAAGCTCATGCAAGGTGGAAAAGCATCTCAAAGTGTGCAGCTTTTGTTTTGCCAGGTGGCGTCTGAGGGATGGAGAAGACAGTGACTGAGGAGGAGAGGTTCTTTGGGGCTGCCTTTGCATTAATAAGCAAGTATCTTAATGATTTATTTAATTGTTATTTGCAAGATGCTGGGGGCTGCCTCCCCTGCTCAGGACAGCCAGTGGCCCCTGAAGGTGGCATCACCTCAGCTGGGCTCTTCCTTCCCTCTCTTTGGCCCCAAACCTTCCTGCATGAATTCCTGATGGTTCAGGGGGAATTCTCCTTCCCATGACTGAATGTCTAGACAAGCCAACAGAGCTAATTCAACACCTGCAAGTACAAAACATTTGAGGTTCCAAAATCCAGAGAAGTCCTCCTGAGCAGCTCCCTCCATTGGGAGAGCCTGCTTGGCCCTGGGCTGCCAGGACAGTGTCCAGTGGCAGCCACATCCTGCTCCAGCCCCTCTGCCAACAGGATGGGTGCCAAGGTGCTGGGGATGTACATAGGATTGGAAATACATGTTTCCTCTCTTTTTTTATACATTTTGGGTCTGTATTTTTGTTGCTTGCATCTCCTCAGTGAATGGTAGCGAGGCATGTGAAAACAGGCATTTGGCTACCAGGTTTAATTGTGGACTAAGCCAAAAAGGAAGAGTTTGTGAAACAGAACTGACTGTGAATGGAGGCTGCAAAAACAGGGCAAATAGGAAAAAGCAGGTCTTCTGTAAATGAATGTGTCTTTATTTCAATGGCTCTACAGTTCAATGCCTGATGGAGTTGTTTTCGATTTAAAAAATATAAACCTAAAAAAAAAAGAAGAAAAAATGCCATAATTGTAATAAAGGTTTCCTTATTAAGGGCCATACGAAAGCATTGTTTATTTTTCAATGGCTGATGTTCATAAAGGGCCAGGGCACCTCTCAGGTGAGCAGTGGGAAGGATGCTGCAAGCAGAGCTGCTCCAGCCTCACAACCACGGAGAGCCTTGACTCACGTGCCATAACCTGATAGAGAATGCATTGTTTTTAAATAAAATGGTTTCTTGTGCATTGGGAGTCTGTAAAACTCCACTGCCTCTGCTTCTTCCTTATTGCTATTTCCCGAACTCTCAGGGCCACTGAGAGGTTTTACCGGAAAACTTCACCAGAGGAGTTGCCAAAGGTGTTGCTTAATGCTCCCTATATTTCATTATGCAGTGCAACAAGCTTGGTGTGATGGATCAAATTCTGCACTCCGGTGGAATACGTGGAGATAAAAAGTGGGGGAATCTGGGCACTGGTTGACTCAGGTATTTGCTCTTTAACAGGAACATCTTACAGCCCACTGCTGTTACTTGTTCCAGGTTGCTGCCTGCTCCAGCACTCCCAGGATGGTCCCTCAGGCTGGCAGGCACAGGAGCAGAGCCATGCCAGATCCTCTATCTGTGCTGTCCCACCACTAATACCCACTACAGCTCATAGATTTATCCTTGGGACCATCCTGGCCACTGCAGTTCATAAATTTATCCTTGGGATCATCGTGGCAGAGAGGCAACGATTTACAGTTCTATTACCCAATTTGGGCATAGGGATGGGATAGGAAGAATCCTTTCCTTCCTCTTCCACTGGTAAATGTGAGGAAGGCTCTGCTGGCCATTGATACCAGTGGCCACTGTGGGTTGAACCCCCCCAGCTCCATGGAGCTGTGCCTCCATCCCTGGGAGGATGTCCTGAGGAGCTGAAGCTGCTCCCTCTCCAGGGAACAGGCTTGTGACAGCAGTTTCAAAATGCCAAAGAAAACACTTTGCAATGTTTGTTTAAAAGCAAGTGAAAAAAGCACCTGCAGTCCCTGGCCAGCTGGTGAGGGCTGCTTTAGAGGAGAACTCCCTGTGCCTGTGCCGTGTCCTGCACTGAGGTGTCACCTTGGAGTCACCCATGGCTTGGGTCAGGTGCCAGTTGTGGGTGCTGCAGGACTACAGAGATGAACCCTAGAAAATAAAAGAGTAGAGGAATTAAATTTCATATTCCCAGGGAAGCCACAACCCAAGCCAGACAGATGCTGGGCAAGAAGGCTCAGCCAGGCCAGGTCAACCCCCAGGTTTGTCCCACTCTAGCATCCCTGGATCCCTGGACACCCCACCGCTGCCTCTTTGTGGGGAGCCCCAAGCTGCAGGGAGACAGGAGAAGGAAAGCTAACAAAGAAACTCCCTCCTCCCTCCCCCAAGAGCAGAGGGAAGCCTGTGGCAAAGGCAGCCATGCAGGCAGGGAACGCTGTCCCGCTGGGCAGCCGAAGCTCGCTGGGCTGGAAGCAGCAGCAGCCACCCGGCTCCTGGCACTGCTCCTGTCCACCGTGCCCAGCTCCAGCTTGTCCTGCCTGGGTGACAAGGGACACCCAGCACCCTCCTCCTTCTCAGGGCAGGCACAGCCCCACCAGGATGGACCCTCTGCTTCGGGTACACTGCACCATGCGTGGATATTCACACTTTGATTCCCAGGAACATTCTGACATGAATTCGGACAGACACCAGAATTGGGCACTACGGTGTGTAACAAATCCTCAGGAGATGCAGCCATCACGTGTGGAAAGTCAAAGGCCTAGTTAATTTGTTGGAGAAGGTAAGGCAAGGCAAGAGGAAAAGAGAGGAAAAGAGAGGAAAAGAGAGGAAAAGAGAGGAAAAGAGAGGAAAAGAGAGGAAAAGAGAGGAAAAGAGAGGAAAAGAGAGGAAAAGAGAGGAAAAGAGAGGAAAAGAGAGGAAAAGAGGAAAAGGGAGCAAAAGGGAGGACACAGACACCAGCACATCTGTGGCACCAGATTCCCATCAGGCTCTGCCCACACACCCTCCTCCCACCTGCCCACAGAGGCACCTCCGTCTCCGGAGTGCTGTACTCGCCTCTTTTTTTCCCCCAAATCGACTGCAACTTTTGCCTTCCTTTAGGAAGGACAAAAAGATTTCACGCATAAGTTGCCCTGAACAAAGGCACCTCACGCCATGGCTTTCTTTTCTGTCTTCCTTTCTTTTTCCTTCTTCACCACAAGCTGGCAGCGGGAGGAGTAGCTGGGGTGGGGAGAACTCCACTTTATACCTGCCTGATTAGTGCCAAAAAGCAGCTCAAGACAACACTGTGAGCTCCAGAGACGCTATGATGGCAGCATGGAGAGAAATGGATCCTTTGGGATCCAATCTGTAGGGAAAATGGGTGCTGCCATACACAACCTGTTTGCAAGGAGATGACACTCTGGAGAGCGGCCTGATGATGGAGGTGACATTTCTCCCTGTTTCCCCTCTTTTAGTTCCTGGAAAGACCCAGTGGAGGTGGGACTTTCACAAATATGGAGAGCGTTATCAAGGCTGAGGTAAGGATGACACAAAACACAAGGGCATGGCTGCTGGTTAAAGGAGCAGGGAGAAGTGAAGTGCACAGCTAGGAGCAGCGGGCACAGCCCGACCCGACATGTCTTGGCACGGGTGCCCCGCATGGACTATGCCACTCGCCAGCTCCATGCCAGGGTATGCTGTAGATTCCTCAGGCCCTGAGCGCACTGGGGCCCTGCCCTGCTGCTCCTCGGCGTCTCTCCCAGCTCGCTGTCCCTGCCCGCCCCCCTCTGCCCTGCCCCTGCCCACAGAGCCAGCCCACCGCCGTGTGCCCTGCGGAGCTGTGCCCTGTCCCTGCCGGCCGCGGGCCTGAGGGGAGCCTGAGGAGCCCGCCCTTCCCTGAGGAGAGGGGAGAACGTGCGGCCTGCCCGTGCGTGCAGCGGTGAGCCGTGCCAGCGGGGACACCGGGCTCCTGGTGCCACCATCCACCCCCGGGGTACGTACATCCATCACACCTTATTGATGAGCCCGAATTAAGGCAATTAATAACCAATAACAAACAGCACAGATCAGCGCTGTACCTTGGTGTGCAGCAGACGACAGGGAGGCAGCGCGGCCGGCAGCAGAGCCCCGGGAGCCGCCGGCTGCGGGACCGGGAGGTGCGAAGCCTCCTGCCGGGAGGAGAGCTGGGAGGACAGCCGTGCGGCCGGCACCGCGGGTGCGGGAGGACTCCCGGCCGCTGCCGGGGCCGGTTCGGGGCCGGTTCCGGCGGCCCCGCACGCTACAAAGGCTGCGGAATCCTTCCCGGCCCTGCCGTCTCCTCGCGCCCCTCACGGAGGCCCCGCCCCCGGCCCTCAGCCCGCCAATGTTCCCGCGCGCCCCGCCTTTCCCGCTCTGCCCTCACGCCCTCACGCCCGCCCGCCGGCGGCGCAGGCCCGGCCCCGCGGGCGCGGCCGGGGCGGAGCGGCCCCGGACAGCTCCCGCCGCCCTCAGACGGCGGCGGCGGCGGCGAGGCGAGGACATGGCGCGGGGCCGGCGCGGCGGGCCCGGCTGAGCCGCCGCTGCCCGCGGGGCGGGCGGCCCCGGGCCGCGGCGGCCGCCGCCCCGATGAGCGGATGAGGAGCGGGAGCGGCGGCCGGCGGTGCCTGGGCGGGGAACCGGGTGCGTGCGCCATGAACCCCGAGCTGGCGATGGAGCCGCTGGGCAGCCTGCACGGGGCGGCGGGGCACGATCCGGAGCTGATGGGCAGCCCCAGCCCTCACCACGGCGGGCGCAGCGCGGGGCCGCTCCGGGTGCCGCCCCCCCCGCCGCCGCCGCCGCCGCCGCCGCACCAGGAGCTGTCCCCCGCCGCCCGGCCCGCCATGGTGCCCAGCATGGCCTCGCTGCTGGACGGCGCCGCCGAGTACCGGCCCGAGCTCTCCATCCCGCTGCACCACGCCATGAGCGTGCCCTGCGAGGCCTCGCCGCCCGGCATGGGCATGAGCGGTACCTACACCACGCTGACGCCGCTCCAGCCCCTGCCGCCCATCTCCGCCGTCTCCGACAAGTTCCACCACCCTCACGCCCACCCGCACGCCCACCACCACCACCACCACCAGCGCCTGCCGGGCAGCGCCGGCGGCGGCTTCGCGCTCATGCGGGATGAGCGCGGGCTGCCGGCCGTCAACAGCCTCTACGGGCCCTACAAGGAGGTACCGGCCGTGGGGCAGAGCCTCTCGCCGCTGGGCAACGGGCTGGGCCCGCTCCCTGGCGCCCAGCAGGGCCTGCACGGCTACGGGCCGCCGGGCCACGACAAGATGCTGAGCCCCAACTTCGAGGCGCACGCGGCGATGCTGGCGCGGGGAGAGCAGCACCTGCCCCGGGGGCTGGGGACGCCCCCGGCCATGCTGCCGCCCCTGAACGGCGCTCACCATCCCGCGCCCCCCGGGCCGCCGCCGCCGCACGGCCCCGCGCTGCCCGCCGGCCGGGAGCGGCCGCCCCCCGCCGCCGGCCCGCAGGGGAGCGGAGCGGGACAGCTGGAGGAGATCAACACCAAGGAGGTGGCACAAAGGATCACGGCGGAGCTGAAGCGCTACAGCATCCCGCAGGCCATCTTCGCCCAACGAGTGCTGTGCCGCTCCCAAGGGACCCTCTCGGACTTGCTGCGGAACCCCAAGCCTTGGAGTAAACTCAAGTCCGGCCGGGAGACGTTCCGCAGGATGTGGAAGTGGCTGCAGGAGCCGGAGTTCCAGAGGATGTCTGCCCTGCGGCTGGCAGGTAGGTGCAAGCCGCGGTGCCGCGGGGGAGCGGAGCGCGACCCTCGGAGCCCCGCAGTGCGTCCTGCACCGGCCCGGCTGCGTCCGCGCTCGGCCGCGAATCACGGGGCTGTGCGGAGCCGGCCGGTCCCCGCCTCCCGCAGCGCGCATCCCGGCTCTGCCCGGCGGGGCTGTGCGGTGCTCGGGGCCGGCGGAGGGGCGCGCTCCCCTGCCATTGCCGGGCGGCAGGGCCGGGGCTGCTCTCCAGGGCCGGGTGCTGAAGGTGCGCTCTCCGCACCGCGCCGCGCTCTCCGGAGCATCTCTGCTGCCGCTGCCGGCGCTGCCGGGCGCAGCGGGGGAGCCCGGGCGGGGGCTCCGCGTCCCGGGACAGGCGGGGCCGGTGGCAGCGGGCGGGCGCCGGACCCTCGCAGCGCCCCCGGCCCGGCCGCATTGTCCGCCGAGGGCGCGCGAGCGCCCCCTGGCGCGACCGCGGAGCGCCGCAGCCCCCATTGTTCTGCGGGGGCCGCGGGGGGGGCGGCGGGCAGCGACCCCCGGTACCGAGCCCGGTACCGAGCCCCGGCAGCGCGGGGTGAGCGGGACAGAGTCAGTGAGAGCTGTCCGTGCCCTGAGGCCGTGCGGGGTGCCCGGAGGTCGCTCCTCGGCCTGTCCCGTGCCAGTGCGGGCAGGGCCCCGCCGTGGAGCTCCCCGGAAACCTTGCGGCCGTGGCCGTGGTTGTACAAGGACACGGGGAGCTGTGGCACGGGCAAACACGCGTGGGACACCCCGAGGCATGGGACGGGGGCTCTGCTCTGACAGCGACGAAAATCTGGAGGTGTTTGTGCCACCGAGTCCGTCCTTTTATTTCAATTGTGTTTCCCGGTGGGCAGGTACACAGGGGTCTGTTCCCAGCGACACCCGGAGGGGTCTGGGGGGACACGGGGGCCTCTTCTCTGCCGTAGGGAAAGGGCACAGAGAGTTCCTGCACGGGGGGCAGCTGCCAGGCGAGGCTGGGATGCATTGGAGCAGGGCGAAGAGGAGCCGTGGATGATTGATTGATGGCTTTAATCCCTGCCCGAGCTCTAAGCAGAGGTGCTGCGGGTTAAACACCCCGGGCCTGGGGGCTGCAGAATCCCCGCGGAGAGCGCTCGGCATTTCACTGCGGGGCAGTGCCTGTGTGCTGCCCGTCGGGAGAGGGACGCTCTGATCCCCTCCTCGGCTCTAAGAAACTCCTCTCGTCCCTGCCATCCCCGCGGGCACCCGGCTCTTCTCTGTTCGCAGCCAAGTGAAGGTGCCGAGCTCTGTCTGTAACACAGGGACGGAAAGGGTTTGGATTTTTCGCCGAGCACGCGGTGATGTCACCTTCACAAACAAACGTGTATCGAGAGGGAAATCGATGCAGATAATGTTTAGAAGATTAAAAGAGCATTAATGCTGGCAACAGGAGCATCAACGCGTGGACCCAGTTTTCATTGATCTGGAACCTGAGCCGGCTCATTTCCAGTAACGTGGCTGGTGCTTTTCCTTCCCAGCACTGGTCCCGGCTGGGGGTTCCCCGTGGAGCCCTGCATGTAGAGCAAAAAATCAGGAATCACAGCAGAGTTATGCCTGTGTAATTCTGGATCTCTGCTTTACCACTCCCCCTGAATGCCTCTGCATCCAGGAGTGAAGTTTGGAGAGAGTTCAGGTGCTGAGTGGCCACGGACTCCCCATGGAGCGGGAAAGACCTTTGCAAATTACCTTTCCCTTCAGGAAATCGATTATTTTAATTTTCTTTTATTACCACGTGTGAATATGCGGCCCCATTGCCTCAGTGCTTCCTTCTCCCCCTTTACTCGCTTGCTTAAATTGCTTAAATCCCTCTGAGCATGGGGAAAAAGCCACAAGTATTTCAGGTTTTTAAAAACAGAAAAGACCCACCAGCTACTTGCCCTATACTGCTGGAAATTTTTCCCAAGTGGGGTTCAAATCTGCTGTCCTTCCCTTGAAGGGAAATCCCCCTCTCCATGTGGGAGCAGTAGTATTTTTTCTTATTATAGAAGATATATAGTGTTGTGTATTCTATTCTGATCTAATTTAATCCTATGATTTCTGTGCTTATTGTCTCTTCTTGGGGGTCTTTGAGACTCCTGTGTCAGGGGGTGGTGCTGGGGGTTTCTGTGCGGGAGGGTACGGGCAGGACCCGCTGTGAATGAGGAGTTCCGTGGATGCTCTGGAGCTCCGAGAGCCCTTTTGGGGTCCCCAAAAAGCGCCTGGGAAGCGGCGAGTGCCCCCCCGGGGACACAAAAAAAAAAAAGCGGGACAACGCTTTTGCCGCAAAACCACCCCCGACAGCGGCATCCTCCCGGGGCTCCGGACCCTCCCTCCTGCCCTCCCTCCCCTTCCCCGTGGGACAATCCCGAAATTTCTGCGGGGTCAGCAGAGCGCTCCGCCGCCTGTTGACCCTCTGCGGTGCTTTACTGATGATTGAACACTGTTGTCCCAAAACACCATCGGTGGTTCGTTAGTGTAGAAGTGCCCGATGCCGCTCGGTGCTCAGAGCCGGCAGTACCACGGAGAGCGGCGACAGGGATGGGAGCGGCGGTGGAGGGAAAGGAAGGGATAGAAAAAGGCCGTGGGTGACGGCACCAGGAGCGGGCGGTGGCAGTGCCACATCCCCGGGCTGAGCCCTGCACCCCCAAGTGCCCCAGGACAATGACGGGGGTCGTGGACCCCTGTGGGCAGTATCCACCCATCCTCTGCCCCTTTGTGCCCTACCAAATATTTCTTCCCTGGATTTTAAGACTATTTTGTTGTTTGTATCCCCAACTAAAAATTGAGGTGTGATAACATCTGTATCAGGCACGTTACCTATTTATAAAGCTATTTCTTAGCGTTGAACTAAATATACAGGTATGTAAAGGTTCTCTGAAAGGTGCTTAGTGCCTTGAAATATTGGTGCTCTCTTCAGTTATAGATTAGTGGTTGTGTTTGAACAATCCATGCGGTAAATTGTGGTGCTGGCTGATAAATGATATTTCTCATGTACCAACTTTCCGAAATAATACCCCACCCCAGCTCTTTGTTCCACATCATTTCTGAAGGCGTTTCTGCCACACATAAATCTGGATCCTGTTTTTGCAAAGCAAACGAAATTTTTCGTTTCTTGATTGTTTGATAAAGTGAATTCTGAGTACATTTTGGATTAAACGCATTTCTATATTTCACCTCTATTTTTAAAAAGAAACAATTCATTGGTCATCATGTTACTCATTCTGAAGCTGTTCTTCACTATTTCCTTACAAGATTTTTCCCCCAGCATCTCCTTTTTTTTTTTTCCTGTATCTCTTGCCCATCACTGTTTGAACTGAAATATCCCAAACTCAAGTATTCCTCTGCAGCTGAAAATTGCCACAATTTATTTGTGGTGAGGAATGCATAAAGGGGATGACATTTTTGCCAAAAGGATGATTTCTCAGGAGCTGCTGTTGGTTCTTCCCACACTCCACAAGGGTGGTTTTGCTCTGCACTGTGGCCCCGGGTGCTCATCCTTGGTGCTCCTCCCTGGTATTATTCCCAGAACCTTGTCCTGGATGTCGCTGCCATCCAGCAGCTGCCACAGCTTTTCCTTCCCTTCCAATTATCCATTCGTGGGAGATGAGAAGCGTCCTGCAGTCCCCAGCACGGCTGTGCCGAGCCTCTGAGCACTAAAGGCAGCAGCCTGCTCTCATCAGAGCAGCTCCCCTGGAGCTGCCTGCAGAGTGCAAACGGGGCTCTGCAGCAGTGCAGAGAATGCATCTCCGAGGGAAAGCAGGCCTGAAAGGCACTGCACACATCGCTTGTCCTGACAGCCTGCCCCTTTCTTCAGCAATCTCCAGAGGGGGATTTTTTACCTAAGCCATCTCTTCCAGGGCTTACAGGTACAAAAAACCCCTTAATGACTGGTCTTAATCTCACTTTTTGTCTTTTAAATCCTTTGCTTCTCATCTTATCCCCACTAGACACAGCAAAAAAGAGCACTCCCTTCCTTCTGATAGCGATCTGTTTGTATTTAAGGCTCCCATCTTGTCTCCTGTCTTCTCTGGAAAAAGCCCGTCATACCTGGGCGATGAATATGCAGGGAAAGCACTATATCCAGCGGGACAGATAATACATCTCTTTTTCCAAGGTAAAAGATCTTGTATCCAGCTCTATCAATCTTGCAGACTTTTGCATAAAAGGCTCTCTGATTTATAGAGGGGTTTGCACATAGAAATCATACCAAACAGACTCATCTCAAATGGGTCTGGTGATAACATCAGCCAGACAACTCGCTGATGGCAGAGAGAAATGCAATCAAAAAAGGAATTGGAGTGTTTTGGGGTTGTTTGGGGGTTTTGAGCTATAAAATCAAACTGCTCCATTGTGAAAAAAGGGACTCAAACCACTGGTAAATGCTGCACAGAGGAATTATTAGACAAGCGATAGAGGCTGGCAGGTTCCCAAAACGCAAATTGTCTCCAAGACCAAAATATCTCTCAGTAAGCAGGGAACATATTTATGAGCAGTGGTGATTTTCCAGCAGTTCTCATCCCCTCATAATGGGATGGCTGTGCCCAGGCATTAAGCTTTGGCAAGCAGCACTGGGCTGCAGGAGGTGAAGGAAGAGCAGAAGAAGGCTTCCTCAGTCAGCTTCCCACACACCTCCTTCTCGTGTTCCTCCTCCCCTGGCTCCTCCTGCCCTCTCCTTCCATGGCCCCTTTCCTCTTCCTTCCTCACCTCCACCTCTCTGGAGCCCTGCTAAAGCTGAGCTGTCCTAAGCCCCTGGCAAGAGGGAAGCGGGAAGCTGAGTGTGTGGAGAAACAGGGCTGCTCTGGCTTTGTGTTCAGCCAAAGTGCAAGGAGAGCTCGGAGGGCAGCACAGGTCTGGCTTTCCCACATAACCTGACACAGCTTTGCTTCTGTCCTCTCCTGTTCTTCCTAATTCCATCCTATTGATAACAGGCAGTAAAGGGAAATGCTCATGTCCTGCTTCTCCCGGGGGTCAGAATTCCTGAAAACAGGAGCACACAGCAAGGATTCACTAGATCTGTCCTTCCCCTTGCAGTAAGATTTCATGCTCTTACTCAGCTCTTTCTTACCCAGCCCAGCTTTAAATTCCCAGCCCTTTCTCGGCAAAGATTCCCAAAGTCCTTCCCTTTCTCCACAGGAGAGGGTCACAGCCTTTTGGGTACTTCCCAAAGTGCTGGCACATCACTTGGAGATGCTTCTCCAACAGGCAGAGCACTCGGTATGGGGAGGACCTGGCTTCATCCCTGTGCTCTGACAAGGGGAACAGAAGTCCTTGTCACTAGAAAGTGTTATAATTCAGCTGGAAACTGTTTTGAGATTCAAAAGGGAAAATCTCCTCGGCAAGAGGAAGCATAAATCTCCCAGGTGTTCGACATGAAGGACTCTCTGAGTGCAGCTGGAAGGATCCAGAGCTATGCTGTGCCAGAAGGTTCCAGTGGTACCCAGAGGCTGCTGTCAGAGATCCTGGGCTGAGGTGGGTGCTGCAGCACTGCAGGGAGGAGGCAGAATTTACAGCCCAATTCCAGCCATCGAGCAGATTTACAGGAGACTGGAGACAAACAGCCTGAGAGCTGTGGTGTGCCAGGAAGAAACAGAAAGGAGCCGTGTCCCCAAAACCATTCATCTTTTCTTCTCAGAGAGCTGCAGGGTGTAGGGCCTGAAGTGGGGGGGCGGCATTCCCTGGGATTGTGACAGGATTGAGAGGGAAAAATCAGGTGGGGTACCAAGAAAACACCTTCCTGTTTCACAGCCAGGCTGTGAGCTTCTGTTTTGGAGCATTGCAGGAATCCCTGGATCTCCAAACAGGGAGCGCCTCACCATTACAATGGATGAGCAAGTAGATCTTCTCTGGAAGAACAGAATTAACTTTGTGCTACACATCCAATCTGCTTTTCTGGATAAATGCCATCAAGGGCATTCCTAGGGTTTCAAAAATTAGGAGTTTGGTGTGTGTGTGCAGCAGCTGGGATGAGCAGCACTGGCTGCCCACCCCGACAATGTGATTATTTGCATCTTCATTCTGATTGCTCCTTGTTCCATAATGATTTTGTACACAGTGGAGTACTTAACCTAATTTGTATTGATCTCAATCGCTCTCATTCGTGCATACTTAATTCAGAGAGGTAATCAAATTGATTTCTGAGGCCTAGTTTTCAAGAGATTGTAGTAACAGGGATATACAAGAGGTTGCTTTAAGTGAATCACAGCAAAAGAAAAGCATTTTAAATCTTTAGAAAACGTTTTGATGGTCATTTCATTGTGCTCAGTATTACCAGAGTAATTACATTTCCCTCACATGATTCCTCTCCAAAATCGAATAGAGGAGCAGTTTGAGTTCCATCAGACAGATAACTGGGTTTGGGTGACTTTGCACCCACACAAACCACAGAGGCAGGGTCAATATTCACAGCTTGTCCCTAGGAACAATGGATGAAGGGAATATTGGTCTCTGCTTGGCTCCTTCTTAGCACCTGCTCTTTGTTTCATGGCTGCAGAGTCACTTTTGCTGTGACAGAGAGGCACAGGAGCTGTGTTGGTGATGTTCCAGTATCCCACGCAGCTCCACTTCTCCCGGGGCTGCTCAGGCACTGCTTCAGCCCCTGGGGCCCCTCCCTGGCCTCTTCGTCCTCCTGATGCTGGTGACCTTCGTGTCCTCATCTCTTCCTCCCTCCTGGAGAAATGTAGGAGCCGAGGGATGCCCTGGAGCATCCCTGCCCCTTGCCTGACGGCTCACAGGGTGGGATTGAGCTGAGCACTTCTAGGTATTTTTCAGGATTTCTGCCTGTTTGGAATGCCGGGGTTGGCTGGGTTCCTGTCTTGCCTGGAAGAAAATGGAAAATCAGAATCATTGTTGCAGAAAATCAGACAAATGAACTATTAGTAAGGAAAGTGTGATGACACTCAGGGTGTCACAGTGCAGCACCAGTTCCCTGCACCCTCTTAATGCCCTTCAAGTTATGGGGCTCTGCTAAGGGAGGCAGCACTGACCCCAATTCTGAGCAGTTCCTGTATTGTTTTGATCAAAGAGCATCTTTAATCCAATGCAGAAGAAAAATTTTTGTTTATTTTTATGCTTGTATTTTTTCCACAGTTATGGCTTTCAATTCTTGCTGGTTGTCCATTTTTCCATAGGATATGTTCAGGTTTAACCGCAGCTAATAAATCAAATTGTGCTTAGAATCCAGATGGTCTCTTCCCTTCCCTCTGCTGTTAAAACCTTTCTCTTTCTTCCTGGAAAATCACTTGATTTTATTAGAGTGCTCACCCCATTTTTCTCTGCTGAGAGATGCACATCAGGTGCAGCGTTTGTCTTTGTGGGGCCTCTTCAAGACCAGACTCCACAGTTCAAGGAAAGTATTTACTGAATGCATCAAAAAGCACATCCCTCTGCATTATTTATTATCAAATACCAATAACTGTAAAACACAGAGTATCTCAGGACATAAATTAGTGATGGGAGGAAACACTCCACTCATCCCAGTGTCCCAGAACAGACTAGAAGCTGCAGCAGAGATGCTGGTGCTCATCATGTCCCCAGCACTGGGGACATTGCCATGTGGATTCTGGACACGTGGCCAAGTAAACTCAGCTTCAAATCTGCTTTTTCAGCTCAGTTGGATGTTATCTGTGCAATGTCAGAGAGCCCAAATTCTTCCCTCCTGCTGCCTCTGAGATAATGGCCTTGGAGAGGTGAGTATGGCCATTGGGATACAGGTGCAGGCTCACCTTGATGCCTCTGGAGCATCTGTGCTGCTTCCCAGAGCCCTGTGCTGGTGCCAAGCTCTGGGAGAGCTGTGCAGGAACATTCACCCACAGTCCCTGTCTGGGTTTCAGCCTGATTCCCAGCACCATCCTTCTCTTATGCTTTGGGGTATTTTGGAGGTCTGACCTTCACCTCCCTCCCAGAGCAGCTCTGCTGCAGCCACTGGAATTTGGCAGCTGAGAGGGTCAGGGTCAGGCACTCCAACAAAACACTCCAGTTCCCTGCAGAAATGCTGTGAGGTCCTGTCCCTGCGGGGATGGAGGCAGTCAGTGCCACAGTGGCTGAGCCAGGCTCCACACAGGTACAGCCCTGACTGGGTTAATTACAGACATTTCCACAGTCTGACTTTTCCTTTTGGGCCAGCTTCATTTCACATTCCAGACCTACAGAATTATTTAACAGGGCTGCTTAAAACCCGCTTATCAATTCTCTGGGCTCGTTTTGTCCCAGCACATTACCTAACCATGTCAACATATGGATTTTCTCTCTGGGCCCGGTGCAGACAGCCTGGGCAGGCTATTTTTAAGTGTGGGTGTGCTCCGGCAGCGGTATTGGTTTCAGCACTTGCTGTTCTCTCTGCTAATAAATACAGAGCAGCTATTAATACCAATGGGTTTTAGGATCCATTAGCATCGCTCAGTGATGGTCCAGCCTGCCCTGCTTGACCTGGGTGCTTCTGCCTGGCTTCCCCCTCGGGACACGCCCCGGGAAGGGGGACAGGCGATGGGAGCAGTGCCCTGGGGTGGTGGAACTGCAGGAGTCAGGTGGCAGGGGAGGAGCAGGGCAGGACCAGGTGAGCCAATGCCTGAGCCCTGTGCTGGCAGCCAAGCAGGTCCATAGTGGTTTTTCCCCTCGGTGTTTGCTGCTACTGGAGCTTTGACTGGGGTTTGCTTTGGGCTGTTTAAATGGACAGAACTTACATACAACTGTTATTTCTGGCTGTTGAGAGGTACTGGGAATGTAAAAGCAATGCAGCCCATTGGATTCCTCTGGGAGCCCCATGTGCCAGAGCGGTGCTGGCTCAGCTGGTGACACTTCCCCCACCGTGTGCCTGCCATCAGGGTGGCAGGTGGGGTCTGTGGGCACCACCCTGACACTTTTTCTCTGTCTCTGCCACCCCCTCCCAGCCTGCAAACGCAAAGAGCAAGAGCCCAACAAAGAGCGAAACAACTCCCAGAAGAAATCCCGCCTGGTTTTCACGGACCTGCAGCGCCGAACGCTTTTCGCCATCTTCAAGGAGAACAAGCGTCCCTCCAAGGAAATGCAGATAACCATCTCGCAGCAGCTGGGCCTGGAGCTCACCACCGTCAGCAACTTCTTCATGAATGCGCGCCGGCGCAGCCTGGAGAAGTGGCAGGACGACCTGAGCTCCGGGGGCTCCTCCTCAGCCCCCAGCACCTGCAGCAAGGCGTGAGGGGCACGGCTGGCACAGGCCAGCCCGGCCAGCCCAGCCCAGCGCAGCCAGAGCGGCTCCCAGCACGGTCCCTCGCCCGTGACCTAAAGCACAATCCCCCCGCAGCCACCCCCAGCCCAGCTGTTCCCAGGACATCCCCACGGCTTCTCAGCAGGCTCCACATTCTCCTCTCTCCACACAATACTATGTATGCTCAGGACAGGCAGGTCTGAAATGGAGGAGAGTGGTTCTTGAGGCAGGTTTCTCCTGAGCCCCAGGTTTCCGTGGCTGTGTGCTGGCCACAGCACCCTGCGGCCACGCCACAATGGAGCACAAAGTTGGATACCAAAATCCCAAACCCCTCTTTTTAAACTCAGGCATGGTTTTGTTAAGTGTTTTAGGGGGAAAAAAAAGTCAGATTTAAGGGGTTTTTTTTTGTTTGTTTTAATTGAATCAGCTTGTTCTTGGATCAGAAAAGTTCAGTTCTCTTGAGCTCAAAGTATCAAGCACAAAGCTGGTAGCTACAGTCATGTTCCATGGGCTGCTGTGCCAGCTGCAGCCTGACATCCCAGGAGCACCGTGGAGATGGCATGAGCCTCAAGCACAGCTGGCAGTTCCTCACAAGCTCTGTGTTTGTACCTAATGCACACTCAGGAGGTCGATAGAACTGCTGCAGTTCATGGAGCAAACACAATATTTTGGAAGATCTAGATTAATTCACATTATTACATTCTTTTTAGTTTCTGGGAATCTGATTTCTCCTCAACAAAGGCTGTTACTGAAACCCTGTTAGCGTTCAGTGTATTTTTGTTCATTTTCTCAGTATTTTATGGTACTTTCAAGCAGGAAAAGAAACAGAAACAAGCCTTTGAGATGCCACGGACTGTTTCAGATGTGCCGCGTTTTGCTCGATCGCATCCTTAAGTTCCTTTTGCCTGCCAGCTCCCCGAGCCGGCAGGAACACAGCACACCAAAGAGACAGGATTTCTGCAAGCCAAAGATGTTTATACCTTGCCATTTCTGGTAGTCATGGCTGGTGTGGGTGGCTGGCTGGCGCTGGGGAAGCCTGGCAAGCCCCGGAGCCGCCCTGGCGGCGGCAGGACAGCTGCTGGCTCTGACCGGCCCGGCGCGGCCGTGCTCTGCTACAGACACTTGAGACTTTTTTTATGTACTACTTAATCGAAACCAAAGAAATGTTTTCTGCACCTACTTCTTCTGCAACAAACTGTTCCATTGAAAGATAAAATAAAAAAAAAACCAACAACAAAAAAAAAAAAAAAAACCAAGGAAGCATGTCAGGAAGCAAACAAGTCCCACACTGTGTTCTACAGACATCTTGGACGTTTTCGGAAGCAGATCTCAAAGAAAGGGTTGACAAGAATGAAAACACAGCAAAGCCAGTACAATTGCTGCTTCATTTGACAACTCAAGTCATCTTAAAGTTGAAGATTGTCTTTAATTTGTGCCTATGCAGTTTTTTCAAAAGAACAAGGAACAGAGCAACCAAAACCTCAACAGCTACAATACCAAAGATGAGGATTCTCACTACTTGTGTTTCAGTTTGTTTCTCCTCTTGCACGACTAATGCACATAGACCCCCACTGCTCTCTGGACAGGTAACCACTCGTGAGTCTTTGTACAACCAGAAGGGTGGGTTTATTTATGTTCCCCCTGTTTCTGCCCCACACAGCATCTCTCCAAGAGCTGCATGGACTCCAGGTGCAGGATGTTGGGATACTACTGGTGCATCTCCTCCCTGCAGGAAACACTTGTGGGGTGGCTGTGACTTGTATGTTGGTGTCCTGTGTGTCTGGAGCTGTGAACAGCCACCCTCCTGTGCTCCACCCTTCCTTCTCTCCCCCAGGGATAAAACTTGCAATGTTTCTGTCCATTCTGTTCCATCTCTCTCACTGTGAGTGCTGAGCAGCACCCCAGCCCGGCTCCAAAGCTCCACCTGACCCAAACCCAAGTATTCAGCAGTTTGTGATGTGGTTCAGGAGGTGCTTCTGACATATTAGCCTTGTAATGTTGTTTGATCCACGTCATGATGATCCGGATCATGACATGTCCAAATTTATCAGAGCTGGAGCACATCTTGTTTCTCTCTGCCTTTAAACAAGGGCTTCATTTTAACTGCTTCACAGAACTGCTGCAGTCACTTCCCATTGACTGCATTTAAAATAGAAAAAAAAATAAAATCAAGAAGCCTTGTCTGCTCAGGACAGGAAAAGTTTCTGAAAGCAATTTCAAGATCCTCACAGCTGAATTAACAACATGTGTCTGCTCTGGGAATCAAAGGATCCTTTGGCAGAGATTTCCAGGCAGATTCCAAAGAGATTCGGAGAATCCTTTTAGCCAGACATGGAATAAAGTTGCCAGAAAACGGTCCCAGTCTGGGCTGATGTGTTCTAAGGGCTCCTCACCCCAATGCCAGATATGCGAGTGTGGAGTTGGGAGCCAGCAGGCTGTGGAGCAGGGCCCAGCTGAGGTGATGTGCTCACATTAAAGTTTCACTTTCATTCCCACCTGAGTGTCCATCAGAACAGCCCCTGGTGCATTTTGAACTCAGCATTGTCTTCGTGCTGGAAGTGTCCCCCTGAGGATGTGCTTAGCTGGGGGACACCTCCCTGGGGCTCCTCTCACCTGAGGGACAGCCAGAGTGGCACAGCTCTGCCTCCCACCTTCCCCAGAGGCACAGGGTAGCTGCCCACAGCTTCTGGAGAGCCCTGGGAGCAGACCTGGGCTGTTTGCTCCTGCTCAGAGCTCATCCAATATCCCAACGAAGGGAGTTCAGATCAGGTACTGAATGACTTACAAACTTCTCAGTGAAATTCTCTCCAAATTGTGGAAGTGTTCGTTATGCAGCCTTACAGAGTAGCAACACACACGAGGCTTCTGTGGGCTGGGGCCTCAAATCTGTCAACAATCACAATCCATTTCCACCTGAAAATGAAATCCTGCTGCATTTTTTATCCCTGAATCTCTCTGTGTGACGTCTTCCATTGCAGTGTCCCCTCTCGTAGGCTTTCATGTAGCAGCTGCCTCAGGAGGAGCCAGAGGCTGTGGTGGACATGTTTGTCTGTGTGGCACAGTGTGTGCTGTGCTGTGCCCACACCAAACCCAAACCCTCGTGTTCCATGTCTGGGCCACGTGCTGATGAATCTCGACAGCTGTGTCATGTAACTTCTGCTTTATTTATTGTGCTGCCAAAGACTGTTGTGTGCAGAGAGTATCCCAGCATGTTCTGGACCAGGAACTTGGAGTCACAACCTTGGGCACAGCCAAGATGAATTCAACTTTCAGAAGCCTTGGATGTTGCTGGATCTCCCGTGCAGAACAAAGAATGTGCTCCCCGAGCTCGGTTGCAAAGCTTTATTGTGGATCTCTCTTACCACAGCTGAATCCAAAGAGCTGCAAAGGACTCGGCCCCGGGGCAGGACAGGGCTCTCCTGTCCCCAGGGAACCACAGAGTGTGCTGGCTTCGGACACGTCGATGCTTCCCTTGCTTGTCACAATTCCGGAGTATTTTTATGATACGGGGAAACTTTCTACTCGGTCTCCTTTATATTTATTATGGGGAATTTTTATTGTTTAAAGTTTTTTAAGAAGGCAAAGCTTAAAATGGTTTTATTTTTTTTTCCAGACACTTGTGGGTTTTAACCCGATATATTATCTATCAATAATGTAATTTATTTAATTTAGTCTTAGAGCAGGTCCTGAGATCTCTGTTCAGTCTGAATCTCATTGTATTTCAGTTTAGCTTTTGAATTCAGTGAGAGTTTTGCCTGAATGTAGATGGGGGGGGGGGGTCAGGCTCTGATGTTAGCTATTTGTATCTATTTAATTCAGCCATTTGTGAATTCTTTTGGGAGTAATTTTGCTTATTTATCCATAAGGCTGTTGTAGTGCATCGGGGATGCAAAACCTGTTAGTAAATACCCTTCAGAACTGGTATTGCTTTGTAGAGCAGCCAGGCTCTGTCAGGGGAAGAACAACTCAAGAAGTCTAGTTTTAATTTCTTCTTTTAATTAATTTAATTGTTTAAATATCAAAGTTTAAATTATTTAAGTTAGTTTCTTCACTCCTGATTAGAAAGTGTGACATACCTTTATTATGGCACATGAAGCCTTCATAATATAACTTATTTATTTAACTTATTCATCATCACCCAGGGATGCCCTTGTAGAGTTTTTATTTTTTATTTAGAATTATCTATAAAGCACTACAGCTGATTTCCTCTAAGAACAGCAGAGCGAACTTTGAGGACAAGCAATGAATATTCAACCTAAAACTGTGCATTTAGAAAAATAGGAAAAAAAAAAAGACACTGGGATACTTTGCCTGAACTCTATGGCTTCTTTAAACTTAAGCTGGGGGGAATAATCCATGCCAAGCAAAAAGAGAGAAACCCTTAAACTAGCTGCTTCCAAGAATGAACTTCTGTGTGTGGAAAAAAAGAAAAAGGAAAAAAAAAGGAAAAAAGGAAAAAAAAAAAACAGAAAAACCTTTCTATTTCTAGTGAGAACCAAAGAGGCTACCTCACTGACTTTTCCATTTGTAATTTTAATCGTGTTGATGATACCAAAGATACCAAAGATTTCTTTCTCTGTGCGGTCTGCATTCTGCTTGTGCTCTCTGATAACTCCCCCTGTTCTCTCCTAACCCAGAAACGTCCAGCAGAGCCCAGATTCCCAAAGAAACGCTGCCCTGGAAGCTGCCAGTTCTGGTGATGCCCTTTTCTGTGTTCCCTCGTCCTTCCTGCCAGCCCAAACCTTCTGGAATTGTGGAGCTGGTTCCACTGCAGGTCCTGCAGTGCTTGTGTGGAGCTGGAGGTGACTCCAGCCTTTGTCCAGTGCACATTCCCTGGGGAAAGGCTCTGCAGGTGCTGCCTGCCTGTGTTTGCAGCAGCAATTAGCATTGCTAATTAGTATTATTATTACTACTATTATTATTGTTCTCGTGCTTGAGCAGAGCCCAGGGCTGGTGTGGGGGTCTCCTGCCCGTGTTCCCCTTGCAGCCTTGCACAGAGCCAGGAGCTGCTCCCTCTTCTCACCTTTGGTTGTTGTTTACAAGTACAGTTTTCAGATAAAAATCAATTAATTACTTTTCTCAAGTTAGCAATGAAGTGAGCTACATTAAGCTCCATTAGCATCTCGTTCCTGAGCGATTACTTGCAAGTCGTTTGGTTGTTTGGTTGGGGAATTAGCGGTGCCCTTTGGCACTGGGGTTTGGAGCCTGTTTTCTGCTGTTCACAGCCTGAAGCAATGCTCTGAGGAGCCAAATCCAGCCCTGGGCCCTGCTCCTGCCCCCGGCTCCCCCAGCCCAGCCCGGCTTTTCCCCAAGGAATGTGCCTGAGCCGTGCCCTTGGATTCACAGAGGCTGAGACAGCTCAACACAAACACTCTGCTTCGATTCTGTGCTGCCTTTGATTTGGTATTTCTTTGGGGGTTGAAGTCTGTGTGGGGAACAGTAGGACTTGACAAGTGTGCTTCTCTCTGTGTCTCTGTGTTCCTTCACTACAAAGCTATAATAATTCTCAGGATGCCTTCTGGGCGGGGGGAGCCCATTGTCCCTGTGCCCTCGGACACAGACAGTCCCCAGAGCTGGCAGGGTCCCCCCTGCTCCTGCTTCACTTGCAGACAGTGATGTTACCACGGGACGAGTGCCTTGCTTGAACCAAAGCAACGATTTTGCCAGTCTAGACCTCTCTGTGCTTTTTTTTATTCTTCCTGTGAATACCTCAGCTTCGACTGGGCCGCCGAATCGTACCTGGTGGGCTTTTGTACTGTGGTGCTTTGCAATGCAGCCCTGCAAAGGACAGACTCCTGATAATACCAAAGGCTCTCTTTCTCCTCCTCCCCCTCTCCCTGATCTCTCTTTCTCCATGGTTCCAAAGCTTTATTACGAACTGGGCATGTTGGCAACGCAGACCGTGCAATCCCTTACGGAATTTTCTCAGATATACCTCATAGAGAATAGCTGTTTAGCATAATGTTATTCTAGTCTATGTAATAAATTATTCACTGTTTCTTTTTGGTAACTGTGATTTAAAAGAAAAGAAAAAAAAAAACCAGAAGAAGAAGCTTTATATGTTTTAGGTTGTGCTTTTGTACTAGACAGAGAAGGTGCGCTTAAAAATGTACGTCAGTCTTTCTTCTCATGGGGTTTTTTTGGTTATTATGGATCGGGGAAAAGTTGCAGAATGAGCCCAAAGTTTACAGTTTCATATTTTGCTGAAGAAACAATCTGTGTTCATTTGCTCTGTTGGAAAAAAAAAAAAGAAAAAAGAAGAAAAAAAAGAGGAAAAAAATTATTTTCTACATTTGTGCTACTTGGTCTGACGAGCTGATTGTCCTGTGTGACGGTGTAGTATTATAATTAGCAACTGCCAATCAGCGCTCCCATGTTTATGCATGAGGCAAACCCTTAGCAGTGTGATGCATCGTGGTTCTTAATGGCAACTTCTTCCTTTGGGTTCGGGACAGGTCTTTGGGTTGATGGTGTTTATTTATGCATGGAGCCTGCTAGCTGTTCGCAGTTGTGTTTGCATTGCCGCTGTGAAATCCCGCCCTGTGAGCTCAGCGCTGCCCAGGGCAGGTGTCCACATCAGCTCTGGTCTGTGCCTGTGTCAAACAGACCCAAATTCAATTCCACTGAAATTGCCATTTGAACAGAAATTGGGCCGAGCTCCTCAGCACGATTCTGTTCGTTCAGCCCCGTGGCAGTGCCCATCCTGCTCACCACGGAGCTGCTGCACATTTCTCCCAGGATCAGGAGCTCCTTTGGCTTCATGGCAGCCCCTGGGTGCAGCAGGACGGGCCAGGGTGGGTGCTCAGGGACGCCCCCCCCTCACCTCACTGTGTTCCTGCCTGGCCCAGCTAGCATGGGCAGGACACCTGAGCCCAGGGCAGCGCTCTGCCAGCCTGTCACTGTCCCCTGTCCATCCCAGCCTGTCACTGTCCCCTGTCCATCCCAGCTGTGTCCTGTGCTGCTCCTGCCCCACGGGCAGCCCTGACCCTGGCAGCCCCTTGCCCACGCCGTGCCCTGGGGCCAGGTTTGTTACGGTGCTTTATCCCCCTTTGATTTGTCCCCACATTCACAGTTGAGCCCCCCTGCTTAAGAATGGGTTTAATATTTTCTCTCCAGGCCCAGCTCTGGAGCCCCAGTGTCCCCCTGGTCCCGGGCTGTACTGGACATGACCCAAACCAACTGCTCCATACCCTTCACTCTGTGTGGAAGAGGAGGCCTGGGGAGGGAGGGGGCAGTCAGTGCCCCCTGAGGAGGCCTCTGGGTGCCAGCAGTAGAGTGTTGATATGGTCTGTCATTAAGGGTATATTAGAGATGTGCTCTCATTAGTGCAAGGAGACGTTTTTATTTGGCCTTACTCAGTAGGTTGTGATAATAATGAAAGCTGTGTAATGTAATCGGGTTCTTTTCTTTCCTGATTCCTCTGCCAAAGACAGTGACAGATACAAGAGCTCCGAGTTTTTGTCAGACAGTTGATGATTGTAACAGTGGTTCATCTTGCAGAAAGCTTTCCACGTTCTTTGCAATAAGCAGAGCTGGGATGTTGGGCAGAGCCCTGCTGGCAGATGCCACCACTCCTCACCGACAGGCACTTGTTGGAACCAGGCCGAGTTCACCTGCAGCCCTCAGCCCAGAGGTACAAGGGGTATGTGAGGCCATGGCAAGGGCACAGCGGGGCTGCCACGAGCTGCTCCAGCTGCCTGGAATTTGCCAAGGTACTTGTATTATGAAATTTAAGGTCTATTTTATTATGTCATTTTATGTCATTTTTTAACTTTGTGGAAGGTGGTATGTTGAACTGAGTGTAAGCTGAGTTTTTCAGACAAATAAAGTAGCTAAAGAGTGAATGTTATTTTATCATTAAAGGGTTTTTACTCACTGATTTGTGCCAATAGATGTCCTTTATCTCAATGACAAGTATTACATTGCTTTCAAAGTTTTTATTTATAGCTATTGATGTAAAGCCCCCCCACACATATTATTTGCCAAAGTTCAATAAAAGAGGAAAACAACGCTTTTGCTTCCTTGTGCAATCAGAAGTTTTTTCCCATGTTTTTTTCCACACCAAGGGGTGGAGTGGAGCCAAGCAGGGGCTTGGGCTGCCACAGCTCTCAGGGATAGAGGGTTGAGGAGAGCTGAGCACAACCAGACTAATGCAGGACCACATCCCAAAAATGCTACCTGGGACCGAGGGCCCAGCCAAGTGTGAGCAAAAGTACTTGGGAAAAGATCTGGCACCTTCTCCCACGAGCACAGCTTGTGTAGCTGTGATATTACAGGAGAAATCACTTTATAGTTATGTAAGTCATGGAATGATATGATGCAGTGTAATTATCATACAATTATGTTAGTTATTGCACTTTCTTTCCCTGAAGCAGCTCTACGGGAGGAGGCAGGAGGTTCCTGGAGCTGAAATTCCATGGCAAGGAGGATGTAGCAGGTTTGCCTTCATTCATTCATTCATTCATTCATTCAGTCACTTACCCTAGCTGTGGACAAGTCTTGTTTGTTTTGTCTCCTCGAAAAAAAGCAAAACAAAGTGCACAGAAAAGCACTTGGTTGTATTTGTGTCTTTAAAAACCAAAGAAATCCAGTCCTTTCTTGCCCTAACTCACCCCCCTCTGACCACCTGGGGAGGGCATGGGGGGACCCCAGCCCCAGAGCAGTAACCAGGCTGTGGGCTTTACTGTCTGGGATCTACCCTTGGCACCAATGTCTAACCTTGGGGTTAATAAACTCACTGAAAAATTTGTTTTCATGCTCATTCTCTTTGTGTCCCTCTCTCGACACTGAGCCACTTTGTGCCATTAATTAAATTTACACTGCTTCATTTCACTCTGCTGAGTGGCCACGGGTGCAGATAAGGCAGAGCTGCCTCCTCAGCACTTTCACAGAGCCCAGACCTGGCTCTTGCAGCCCCCTTTCCTTCTCCCTGTGCCTGGAGTGTGCAGGGGCTCCCATGGAACAGGAGGGGGGCCCTGAGCCCTCTGTGCCCCCCCGGCCTGGGGCTCGAACAGCAAGGAGGCAAAAGTGGTGACACCGAGACTAATGCAGCCACGGCAGGTCATTTCCATCTCACTTGCAGCATTGCTCCCCCGGGAATGCATTTTGCAGGCACTTAGCAGTGGGCACAGCTGGAAGAAGGAAATGGGACCATTTCATTAAGCTGGAGGATGAGCTGGGTGTGTGCTAGGATTGCAGCCAGGCTGGGAAGCTGCACCAGCATCAGCTTTTCCCAGTGCCATTCCTGTGAATTCCCCTCAACTCACCGTTTCCTAACCCTGCCAGGAATCACAATTTTTCCAGCTTAAAGTGCTGTACAACCTACTAAGCCTTGTCAGCAGAGATAAAGAAGCAAAGCACCACCAACGCACCATCCCAAGCATGCAGGGACACCTCGTGGCAGCCAGGCTGGAGATGGGGTCCTGCCCGAAGGAGCAGCCCAGCCCGAAGGAGCAGACACCACACTCCCATCCTCCTCCTCCTCCTCGTCGTCCTGCTCCTCGGGCAGTGCCAGGAACAGCAGAGCATCCATCAGCAATGATCTCCCGTGTGGGACCTGCAGAGATCACAGCACGGGTTCCTCCTGACTGCAGATGAAATGCTGGCAGCTCTTGTGATCCAAACGCTCGCAGCACTTGAAACCCCGAGGGAATTCCCTCGGGAAACAGTCCTGGATGCAGCCTGCAGAGAAAGCTGCTCACCCTGCTGGGTGAGGGAAGGGAGTTTCTTTTGGAGGAAAACAGCAGAAGCAGATGCCACTGATTTTCACATGTGGGAGGGAGGTGCTGAAGGAAAACAAGCAGGACAAACAAAACCTTGGAACGGCAGCGAGGCAGGACACCACGGTGGGATCGTCAGGTGGGAACAATGTCACCAATGCCCCACACACAGAGAACAAGCCCACGCCAGCTCTGCCTGCAGCCTCTGCACACAGCAAACCTCCAGGAGTGACTCCAGGGTCCAGCTCAGAAAGGGATGATGGCAGGAAGCCATAAGATATTAAACCAGCAGATTAAAACATACAAGACCACTTTGGGTCATGTTACACACCCCTCCCCTCCGCTTGGCAGCGCAAGAGATCCAAGGCAGTAAAAGACAACCTGTAATGGCCCAATAACTCCGGATAAAAGCGCTGGGGGAGTTCGCTGTGAGGAGCCCGGCCTGGGCTCAGCCCCCCCGGACTGCTCGAGCATTATCCCTTAAGTGCTCGTTTAAGCTTCCTTGGAAGTGCCTGGAGAAACGCAATTAGGCCTCAATCGTGGGTGATGTTCACACGTTATGGATCATCCTTAAAAATGACAGGAGGATGGAGTGCTCTGGATTCCCCGTGACAGCCCCATCTCCATCGTTCCGGGAACTGCCAGGCTCCGGTTCTGCATCCCTACCCCTGCCCCAGAAGCAGTGGGATCACAGGCAGCACCTCTAGAGACTCTCAGAATCCCACACTGGTTTGGGCTGGAAGAAAGCTTAAAGTCCATCCCAAGGGCAGGGACACCTTCCACTAGAGCAGTGCTCCAAGCCTGGTCCAACCTCTGAGCTGGGGAGCAAAGGCTGTGTGTCTTGGAAATAATCCCTCTCTGGACAGACAGACAGACAATCCATCTCCACACAGTCATGGAAAGGAAGCTCATCAGCTTAGCCAATGGACTCAAATTAAATAACCTTTTCCTGGCACTTATTGCTGAGCACAAATTTAGCAGGAAAACAAAAGGCAGGTTTTAGACCTGGTCCAAATTTGCAAACTCCTGTGCTCTACAGGCAGAAGTAGAACCTGCTCCTAAGGGCTTGAAATGCTGATTTACAACTAAATCCCTTGCCCAGGTTGTGCTGCTGGAGACAAGTACTTCTACACAGGATGAGAGGCAGCCCATACAAACTCAGGAATTTGCTCATGGAAACATAAAAAGAAACATGGCCAAGCAGCAAAGCAGGTGGAGAGTGAGCCCTTCAGAAAGAGGGAGGGAAGGAAAAGTGCCTCCACTACGTCAGAGACTGATTTGGATTCAAATATGACATTGCTAAAGTTCTGCCATGTTCACACAGCCAAATCCCCAGTCAAAGGTAAAACAGCAAAGCTTGGACTGAGATTCCAGAAGAAAAGAAGCACCAGCACTGCTCTCCTCCAGATTGTCATCTTCCATTGTGTTTGGTTTGCATCCTGCTCTCTCCCCATAACAATCCAGTCACAAGAGCTCACTAATGGATCAGCTTAAGTATCCAACATCTCCAATCCCTGCTCCAGAAAATAATCAATCAAGCACTTAATTAGTAACATCAGCAAGGAGCTGCCCAGAGACCACTAACAGGAACAGAATAAATTATCCATCACAGGTGGGATCCCATAGCAAGGCAAATCCCTGATTCACCATCTTCTCCAGCCTTTTTAGGGGGTGTAACTCACCTCAGCCTGACACCAGAGGTGCAGAGAGAACTTCAAACACCAACATAAAGGGTTCCTACAAAGACACACAGCTCAGTTATTTCTTAAAAAAACCTTTAATTGTAACTCTATCCTTATGGCAAATGACACACTGTAGGATTATCTAAATTTGCTGTGTTACATCAAATGGAAGTCCTTGGTCAATGTGAAGTGCATATGTTGGCTTAAAAGCAATTATCTGTACACATCTGGCATTAACAGAATCAAAGGAGCTCCTGTGCCTTGCAGCTTATACTTCATGGTGATCCCCAGCTCTCTGGTGGGAAGGGAGAATTCACTGAGCTCTCAGGTACTCCTAGGGAGACCCTGGCCCCACTGAACTCAGCTGTGCCATCCTCCTCTCCAGAGAGGCCAGCTCTGACACCATTCACACACCTTTTGGTGTCACAGCACCTTTGGGAAGCTCCCACCTTCTCTGAAATTCAGCCAGGACCAAGGGACAGGTTAAAAAGAAACTTAAAAGAGAAAATAAATCACTCAAAAATGAAAAAATAAACCAAACTGCAGAGTGCGAAAGCAGGAAAACAACCTCACCCCTTTAGTTCCCATTTCCTCCCTCAGGACACCATGGGCTCTTCCTAACTCCTCCATTTCCAGTTGATATCCTGACTGTGCTGGGAGCTGTGGTGGGCACATCCCCTGCCCAGCTCCCTCCTGGGCCAGGAGGGCAGTGACCCCCTGCCATCCCCAAAGCCCCCATGGCTCCAGGCCAGCCCAGCTGCACTGCTGGCCAGGGACCAGGGCCCCCCGACCTGGGGACACCAGGCCCAGGGTCAGTAGCACCAGGGGTCTGCAGCCTGCCAGGGGGGCACTGGGAACACGTGCAGGGCACAGTGAGCTGCACTCAGTGGGACTGCACTGAGGAGGGCTCAGCAAGGCACATGCACCATGGCATTCATCTCTCCTCAGGGCAGACACTCACCCAACCTGCTGGGCACTGGCTTCAGAGATGAGGAACTCCTCAGAACCCTTGATGGAAACTACTCTGACAGCAAACAGCAGCACCAGATCTGTGAGACAGGCCCCATCTGCTAAAAGCTGGAAAATTAAGTGATTTCTACATGATGGTGTAATAGCAGCAACAGAGTAATTATCCCACTTGTGGTTAGAACACTCAAAAGTGAATTTTAAGTACCTTTTATTACTGGGGACAAACATAATGCCTCAGAATCAGTGCCAGCTAGTATTTTCAGGGCTATCTCCAGTATGAAAATGAAAAGCCATCTGTATTTATAATACCACAAGGTTCATAAGAAGTTAACCTTTGCTTTCCACACTTGTAAATGTGGTGGTCACAGCCTGGACCACCTGAAGGTCCATGTTCCCTGCACCTGTGAGGAAACAGGAGTGAGCAGGAAGATTTGACAGACTGATCCCTAAGTGTCACACAGAGAAGTGAAACAGAGGAAGTTCTTTGTCCAACGAGAGACATAAGGCCAGCTCCCAGACAAACTGGACATTTGTGCTCCTTTTGCCTGCCCAGGCTGCGAGCAGAGCCCAAGGGGAGGGAGAGGAGGGAGAAGAGAAGCTTCTGGCTCCCTGCCACTGAAACAGGCACAGGCATGAAGGGTCAAGGAAGACTTCTTTCTGTGAGGGACAAGGTGCTGCAGGAGGTTGTGGCACTGAAGGAACCTGTGTGCCTCACCCTGGGAAGCGGGAATGGCAGTGGAGCAAGCAACTCTCCAGAGGTATTGGGGATTTACAGCACTCCTTCAGTACCACATATTTAATTCCAACAACAAAACAGCACAAGACAAACCCCTGATACGCCACCAGAGGCCTCTTCTCTCTTTCAACACCCTGTTCTCAAAAGGCCAAACTGCTCGTGCCTTGTGGTTACCTGAGCAGATCAACCTGGCTCAGCAGCATGGAATCTGCTTCCCAGCCAGCAGCACTTCCCAGGAGCCAGCCTGCAGTGCCCAGGTCCTGGCATTTCAGTGCTAAGGACGTCAAGTAAACGTGTGCCCCCAAGGAGGTGCCAGCTGGGCTGCCACACGTGGGGGTCAGTGCCAGGGTCACAGCTCTGGGGGGACCCTGTGGGTACGAGGGGCACACTCAGTGCCAGGGCCCTGCTGTGGGCTGGCAGCCTTCCAGGAGAGCCAGCACAGGGCTGCCTGTCCTCAGGCATCTGCAGTGTGAAACTGGAAATTACTCCTGACTGATCACCTCCATTGAAACAACAGCAATGAAGCCAGATCAATCCTACCTATGGCACTCCACAGGTATCCCCACAAAACCACAGTAGAAAGCACAGAGTGGATCTATAAACCTCCTGGAGAACAAGCCTGACTTCCTAAACTTACTTCACCAAACAGAAAAAGCCCTTTTTAATAAAAATAAGAAGAATTTAAATAGCCATTCCGCTTAACAGATAAGCCAGCATGTTTCCACACGTGCTCCTGCTAGCCTTGAAACATGCAGGTTCAATGGAGTAAATTCTCCAGTATCACCCAAGCAGGCTAATTCCTTTCAATTTATCCTCTTCAAACACTTGCCTGCAGATAATGAAAATGTTTTTCCTAGAAAATGTAAACAAGTTTTGTGTGTTCTACTATCCCAGCTAAGCTTTCACTGCAAGTTTCTGGCAGGAGAAAACCAAACCAAAACAAAGCCTTATCTTTATGTCCTAAAAAAAAAAAAAAATATATATATATATATAAAAACATTATTAAAAAGCATTAGAAGTCACCTGATCTCCAAAGTCCCTCTCAGACTGTTCTGGTCAGGCTGCACCTAAAGCAAAATCAGAATAACTGCACCTTTAACCTGGCAAGTTAATGCAGTCGTGCCCACCCTGCATATAAATCAATCCCTGCATAGAAATAGAAGCTCATTGTAAAAAAGCTGTGTGAGTTTTTCAGTGCTCACTGCTGGGCTCAGGCTAAGTCCCATCGGGGTCGGGTGAGATCTCCTCACACGTTACAGGATAAATGCCCTTATTCCCCTACCTCCTACAACTCTTCTCAAACCAAGACAACAGAAGGAAAATGAAGCCCAAGTCAAGTGGTGCGTGCTGCTCGGGGGGACAGCAGCACTGAGCCCAGCAGCCCCTGGCTGTGCTGGGCAGGTGCCCAGGCTGTGGCACCTCAGGGCTCGCAGGTCTGGCTGGTGAAGAACGCCTTGGTCTCCCTGCACACAGGATTGACACACAGCGGGCAGCACAGGGTCAGCTGGCGGGAGCACACCTCGTTGGACTGCAGGTGGGAGCACACCAGGTCTGCCAGGGCCTGCAGGGGGGAAGGCAAGGGTCAGAGGGAGCAAATCCATCTGTGCAACCCCCCAGGCCAACCTGGGCACCCCGAGCCCCCTTCTGACACACACACACACACACACACACGCACACTGTGGTACAATGAACCCTCTGTGCTACACAGGTTAGCTACAAGGGGTTCCAACTCAAAATATCTTAAAAACTATCTGGAACACAACACAACAGCAAACCTTTACAGCCACTGCAGCACAGCACATACCTTGGAGAACAGTGGGTTTCCATTGAGAGACTCTGCTCTTCTGATGTTTTCAACGCCACACTGAATCAAAAATAAGGAGGAAAAAATTAAACCTGTTCTGATCCTTCAATGATCCTTCAAAATCTTCCCACTTCATTCAGAAGTTGCCTCAAAATGACAGCATTAAATGCAGTGTCATGGTTTTTAGTACAGCAAGAATTACTTTGAGGCAACACTGCATTTTGCAGCCAAAACATTTGTCCTTTTTTAGCAATATTTGTAATGATTTAAAGACCTAAATCTAGAAAAACAAACTCCCACCTATTTTGTGGTTAAGCCAGTTCAGATTAATCTTTGATTTATAGGAAAATGAAGCTAATCCCAAATAATACTGCAAGAAGCAACTGCAAAGCAAATTGCAATTGGAGAAATAATAACAGAGCAGCCCTACCCAAAGAGGGACCAAACCCACAGAGCATTCACCTCGTTGGCTAAAACCTGGGCATACTCAATGTCCAGTTCATAGAGGGTTTCAATGTGGTCACTGGTAAATGCTATTGGCACCAGCAGCATGTTCTTCTTTCCCCGCTGGCACAGCCCTTTAATGGTCTCATCTGTCTGGGGACCGAGCCAAGGCATTGGCCCAACCTGCAACAGAAAAGGGGAAATAAAGGAAAAATACTCATTAAATCATTCTTACAAAGAACAGCCACGTTTCCTTAGGCAGGATGACAGACCAGGTTATGGATGGGACAGAAGCCGTTATTTTTATTTCCCTGCTTTTGGTTGGACTTCTTACTTTCCCCATTAAATGTTTAATGAAGACATACTTCTCACCATTACATCTCAAAGGAACAGAACTTGGGCTGGCCTGAACAAGACTGAAGAAAATAACTGAAAATGTAAATAAAGGTGTATTTCTTTTCAGTCCAGTAAGACTCTGCACAGGTTTTACCTGCTCAGCTTCCCTGAGCACATACCTTGGACTGCCACACCAGCCTGTAGGGATTGGAGTAATTGAGCTTCTCCATGACTCTCTGCACAGTGGCTCCCACCTCCTGAGGGTACGGATCACCACGGTTTACCACCTGCAGCACAAACACAGCACCCCTCTGTCACCAGGGAAGCCTGGGGAAGGAGCAGAGTGCCTGGCACTCCCACAGCCTGCCCTGAGGGACTCACAGACATGGGCAGCGAGTGCGCTGAGAAGAGGATGACCACCTCTTTCCTTTTGTCTGCTGGGAACAGGTTCAGCTCCTTCTGGATGTGGTCAGCAAAGCACTGCTCAGGGAAACAGAGACAAAGATCTGAGCCAGGAGCACTGGGAGGCAGCTCTGCTCTCAGTGACCCCATGTTCTGTGCTGCCCTAAGAGCTCCCGAATTCCCCCAGTGCGCACAACACTCGGGCAGTGTGTCCCGGGAGCATCACCCAGCACAGGCAGCTCCTCCCTGCCTGCCTTCAGTGATTTCTTCATCTGCTCAGCACACCACAGAAACTGCAAACCCACACCACAGGAAAAGCTCCCTGATAAAGCCTAAAGAGCCATTTTCTCTGCAAAGAAAGCAACAAGCAGGCTTCCCTTCATTGTTCTGCCACAGCGAGGAATGACTCTTTGCTGCCAGAGGGGAATCTGACAAACCAGCATAATCTGTGTGTGTGCTGATCACAGACCTGTTCTGAGCAGGAATTTGGACTAATGCCCTGGAGAGGTTCCTTCCAGCCACCACCATTAGGTTTAACATCACCCAGCTTTTAAAACAGCATGCACAGTGGGCACTGTTACACATTATCTTGCCAAAGCATGGGGCATGAAATAACCCTCCTCCTGTAATTTCAGACAAGACCCAGCTCATCACACAACTAAAATGCACCCTCAGATTGAAGCCTTCCTGTTATCCTTCTTTTTTTCTATATTTTAAAAGACAAGAGATAAACCTCCAAGCCTTCAGATCACACCTGAATGAGAAGGGGATGTGTGGGCCACCGGTCAATTATGCTCCACTTCATCTTTGGCTTCTCCCCTTTCTCGTTATAGTAGCGATAAATGGCATTTAAACTGCTTCCTGAAACAGAGAATTACCAACACAAGTTCAGCAAGCTGTCAGGTTGAACCAGCTTGGCAGCAAACTATTATCATATTTTCAAATGCTACATAATTAAAGCATAAATCAATGGAGCTGATAGTCTCCAAGGGGAACAGTTCTATCCCAGATCATACAGTGCACCAGTGTGGTCAGAGTCCAGATGGTTTCTCCACACTCACAGCTGCTGTGCCTGCCCAGGGCTCACCTGTGGTGGAGCAGCTGTACTGGGGGTACTGGGTGAAGGCAATGGCCCTCTGGATGCCATCCCTCTCCATCTCCTCGATGGCCTCCTCCGTCAGGGGATGCACGTACCGGAACCCGATGTAATACTTGTGAGGAGCTGCCAGCCCCAGCACCAAGGAGGAATGCAGCAACAGGTGAGAATTCACACTAACAAAGCATTACATGGCAAATAGACAGGAGCAGCTGGGTTGGAACCGCTGAAATAAACTGCTGATGATTTTCTGGGCAATTCTGTAAAGCACTGTCATATAAGCCCTTTCTTGGGCCAAGCAGTTTTCTGGTACCTCACTTGGCTGTGATTAGAATTTAGAAGTGATCTATATTATGGTTTATTTCTACAGGAACATCACTTGCCTGTTCCTCCTGCATTTAGCAGAGGCACGGTTCCCAGCCTGGACAGAGCCCCAGTGTCTCATGGGGCAAGTCCTGATTTTAACGACATAATGGTAAAAAAGTGTAAAAAGGTGTCACTGTGAGAAGCTAAATGAACAGCCCAATGCCCTCACAGCCCACAGCTCCAGCTGCCCTCCCTGCCCAGCACACCTGCTCCAATGGCACCCAAACCCCAAGCACCAGCACTGCTGTCTGGGGCAGCAGAGAGGTGAATCATGTGCTCTCCCGTTCTGAGTTTGGAGGGGATTTATAAAAAGCTTCATGGCTTTAACACCTAATTTTGGCAGCAATATGAGGACATCTTTTTTTCCTCCATTTTTTGTCTCTAATCTTGTAGGTGTCAGCTTTGGGAGCATGGCTTGGTTAGGGGATGGGAGGCAGGCAGGACAGCTTTGCTGTTTTGGTTTTTTAAATGGAGGACAGAGGCTCTTAGGAGAGCAAAAGCAAAGTTTCTTTGTCAGGGTTTCCGGGTCAGTGGCTCTGAAATAACATTTAGCAGGTTTCTGAAGGAGGCAGATGTCCCGTGCTTGGGCTCCACTCCATACATTTAAGCAGGATTCAGAAAACGGGTTTAGTCAGCCCCAGCTCTCTGCAGGAGGCAGGAGAGCTCCCAGCTGGGAGCAGCAGCAAATAAAGACCCAACTTCAGGAGCCCTTGAGCCAGTAACCTCATTAACATCTTTGAATGGCATTAAAGACAAAAGTCTAACTAACCACAGCAGGGGCTCTAGGAGTTTAACCTGGGAAAGGACATTTTGGGAAGAACACGGCCAGCCTAGAAGCAATACCCTCACAGTGTCAGGTTTTGTTCAGGACCATGGGCAGCAAAAGAGAGGTGTTGGTGTCTGTACACAGACTGTTTAATAATAGTAACACCCTGTCCTGCTCTTGGCTCAGACAGAGTCAGTTCCTCTCCTGGTAGCTGTGTCTTAATTTAGGATGTACAGTGTTGCTGACACACTGAGGCTTCACTTGCTGCCCAGACCCCAGATCAAGGCAAAATGGCCCTAAAATTATTTATTTTTTGCCACATTTCACATGGTACCAGCACCTCCTGCCAGTTCCTCATTAAGAGGGCTCAGCACTCCCGAAGTGCTACCTGTGAGCACACCATATTCCCAAATGCTGGCTGCAGGAATATCCAGGTGTTCTAAGCTATTCTGAAGGAACACAGTGCTCTGCAAGGTCACTTGGGGTGCTGAAGGAAATGGCTGGTAGTGCTCAACACATTCTATTGTTAAACTGCAGCTGCTATCAAGTAAAAAAGGAAGCCTCCAAAGGGCTTATCAGGTGGGAGAGGTGCCCAGAGAAGGGTGTGACTGCACAGAGAGTGGTCACCAACAAAAGCAAGCGGGAGTGGGACACTGGGAAAAGCAGATAAACCTTCCAAGCCTTATCTGCAGAACCTGCTGCAAGCCTGACCCTTCAGGGGCTCCTGTTCCAAGAACACTCCTGCCTTGGATGGCACAGCAGGCCTCAGGCTCTGACTGCACCTGCAGGGACCACAGCTGGAACTGAGCTAGGGAGTCACATCTGAGGAGAAAGGACTGAACATCACCTGAATGAAGGCACCAGTGACACATCACATTCTGAATGGATGGAAATAAATTTGGTTCTAGCCTTCCAAGAACCCTTTTAGCAGTCCTTTTCCTCTAGCCCTTTTCCAGCCAAGCCTGAGGCACTGCCACAAAGAGCTACAAAACAGCCCTGCACGAAAGGGCATTGACAGAAGCATCTGCACCCACTTCCCATCACAGTCATGGGAAATGTCACACTCTACCAGGCACAGGGGCACAGGCTACCCCATACCAGCCAGCACTCCTTGCTGGGAGGCAATGAGCTCCAGAGAGGTTCTGTGACACAGAGAGAGGGGAGGGAGGCCCTATTCATGTCTGGCAAAGACAGCATGTCCCTCCACCCCAGCCAAACTGTCCAGCCTTATCTCCTGCTGTGTCCCCGGGTGGGGCTTGCTGCTATCGCTCAGCCATGTCCTGACTGCTCATCTACACAGCCTTGTCTTTCCTCCAGCTGTCCTTCCAGCCCTGAAACAGCTGCTGAGAATAGCACTCTGACCCCCTCCTCCCACACTTGCCTCAGCTGTTCACGTGAAGTACATTCCCCTTTCTTCCCATCTAAGCCTCAGCCACTTCCCTTCAGTGCAGGCTTCCTCAGGCTCAAGCAGGGCTTACAGGGCTAGGTGCAATGCCTGGCAGTGCCACACACCTTTGGACACCTGGAAATAACACACTTAGTCTGTCTCAGTCATCTTCCCACGATCACAGGAGGGACAGAGGTGACTCCCCACGCCCAGCCTTCCACAACAACCTGAGGACGAAGGGAATCCCTTCTGCACCATGGTTTCCCAGCAGGGCTGAGATCCACCCCACAATGAAAACCAAGAAGGCAAAGGTGCTTTGCAAGCAGACAGAGAGCAGCAGCAGCCCGTGGGAGGCTGAGAGAGCAGTACCAGTGCGAGGAGACATGCTGTCCAGCAGCTTCACCATGCCCTCTCCCTGCAGCGCCGTCCACTTCTTGATGGGGGAGCCCCCGCCGATCCTGCTGTACTGCTCCTGGATTTTGGGGGTGCGGCGCTTGGCGATGAGTGGGGCCAACTGACTGCAGCAGTGGAGAGGCACACGTTAACAGCACACCCCAAACCACCTTGGCAATCTGCAGACTACAGCAAAGCTGCAGGGTTTGTTTGTCTGTTCTATCCCACCACCCTTCCCACTTCTCAGTCTGCAATCAAAACAGAACAACATGGCACATCAACTTCCAGAGAGTTCTAGCACTGCTTCCTGCACTGACTGCTCCCAGGATAGAGCAGTTTTAGGGAATGCTGCTCTTTACAGAAGGTAAATATCAGAGCCTACAGCTCAGACAGCAACACCCAACACCACCTGTGCCCCAGGGGATCCTCACTTTTGAGCTGGAAGGGTCATCAGATCTCTGTCCAGGAAGAGACGCAGCAGGAAATCGTGGACGTCATCCAGCCGCTCCGGGCCTCCCATGTTCAACATCAAGATCCCTGTTTTAGGTTTCCTATGGAAGCAAGAGAGATTTCAAATCCCAGTGACCCATGGCTTTTATTTTTATTTTGATGACAAAACAACCAGTTTATCCTCCTCCATTTGCCTTGTGCAAAGCCAGTTCCTATTCCAAGGTTCCTCCTGCTTATGTAAACACTTGCACTAGGAACAGGAATGGCCAGACACAGGAATCTACACTATCTTTGCTTTTTTAAAAAGTAACCCCTTTGTAACACAAACTTTAGCTGGAAACACACTGAGAGAGCTGTCTCCCAGCTGCTGGCTCTAAGGGAGGTTATAAAACAGGGTCTCAGCTGCAGAATTCAAACAAACCAAGCAGCAGCTTCTCCAGAAAACAGATGAGCCACTCACCCAAGTCTTTGTCCTCATTACTGTGGGGACACATCTCATCTCCTCCAGCAGTGACAGCAGAAAGAAGCCTTTCTACACATGAATTCATTGCAGGGCCAGTTGTGTTTGGGTTGGGTTTTTCCAGAATGGATTTTCTACCCTGGTGCAGGTCTGGCAGGCACACTGTTGTAAGGATAACATCCCACACAGCACAGCAGCACAGATGGTGATATCAGCATTTACAGAATGGCTGCTGACCACAACTCTCACCCAATTCCCCCATGGAACCTCTCACTCCCCCAGCAGATGGTTTAGGTTGCACAGGGAGCTTTGCCCTCCTCTTGGTACAGACAAAGTCCTCCAGGCCTGCCCCAATGTTTCGGGACCTCAGCTTCCATTCCTTTTCTGCTGGAGTGTGTATCAAAGGCTGCTGAATAAAACCCAGGAGGCAGGAACCAGAACTTCAAATAATAATGATAATGAATGTCCTTCCATTGCTCCTACAGTGCCTCAGGCCTTAAGTGTGCCCTGGGCTCATGGAGCTCTGCAGGACCAAGGCTGTCCTTGCCCCTCAGCACAGAGAAGATGAGTGCAGCCAGGCAGATAAACAATCACACACACACACACACACACACACACAAAGCAGACCAAGCCCCGTGGCTGCCCTGCTTCTATTAGGGAGAGGCAGCAAGCCCAGAGCCCGCACCTACCTCTCCTGGGGCTGGATGTGGGGCTTGGTGCTCTGGGTCACTGCAGCGGCCGTGGCCTGGCCCCTCCATCGCACCGGCACCCGCAGCTGGCTGCAGCTCCTGAGCCCTGCAGAGAGAGAGACAGCGCTGACAACAGCGCTGATAACAGCGCTGATAACAGCACTGACAATCCTGCTGGGCTGAGGGGACTGCACCACCACAGCACAGATCCCTCCCCAGCACACAAACCCATCACAGTACTGAGAGCTCGGCGTTTCCTCACTCCAGCTGAAGGTCCTGGAATCACAGAAAGTCAGGAAATCTCAAGTTCTGCCTTTCTTTGAACACTACACTTACAGCTCCGCAGCAACCAAACCCCAACCCAAAGCCTTGCTAATCTGTGAGTTCTAATCATAACTGCAAAATAACAGGTGACAACAGAGCAGAAACAGGAATAAGAAACTGAGGAGTAAGTGTCAGACTGTGAACTCCTCGTGGGGTAGACACACAATGTAGGTTAGACATCTGCTCCTGTTTGTGTCAGGAACACTGAGCAGCAACTCCAGAATCCATTTACCTGGAGACCTGGGCCACCTCCTTTCTCACTGCCCAGCCAGGTGATGGCAGTAAATCTGAATTTCAGCATCAGACAAAGCTTAGGATTTTACAAGTCTGCACACATCCACCTCTCTCTCCAGCTCTCATGGAGCCTCTTTAGCCACTGGAAAGGGCTCTGAGCTCTCCCTGGATCCTTCTCCTCTCCAGGTGAACACCCCCAGCTCTCCCAGGCTGGCTCCAGAGCAGAAGGGCTCCAGCCCTGGAGCATCTCCACCTACTTATACCGGACCCCTGCAGTTGAACACAACTAGATTATTCTTAAGGCTCCTTCCAACCCATTCCATACAATTCCATGCTGCTTACAGGCTGCCTTTTCAAAGGCACACTTCATTCTCCTCGGGAGTTCATTGTCATTACATGGTATTCGTTTAGTGCAAAAATAGTGTGAATGGCTCACGGTGGAAAAAAAGGAAAAGGTTAAATTCTGCATGCCGGTCTCTCCGGCAATCATTCAGTGCGACATTTCCCCTGCCAGACCACAGGAGCTCAGCAGCAATTGAGCCCCAATAGCACAGAGCTCCTCAGCAGCCGGCCCACCCGCTGGGAAGAGCATCTTACAGCTCACAGTTCTCTAATAACCTCCTGAACAGATGATGAAAGGCCTCAAAACCTGCTGAAAGCAATGGCAAAGAAACACACCCTGAAACCCAACCTCTTACTCTACGAGTGGCTGTGGATGCTGCGCTGCGTCTGCATCTGCACTGACACCAAAGGCTGCAAACTAAAGAGCTTCGAGCATCGCTGATGCCTGAAAGGCTCTTTTCAAATATTTATTTTTTACTTCCAGCTCTTAGGTTATTGCTTTCTGAGGTGCTGACACTATATGCCAATTATAGAGAACAATAAAAACGGGAGTTTCAATGGCTGCGTTGATATTTCTGCACTGTAAGAATGCAATTGGCCCAGAGGGTGCTCCCCAGGGAATGGTCACGGCCCCAGGAGCTCCAGGAGCACTGGGATAACACTCCCAGGCACAGGGTGGGATGTGCAGGGCCAGGAGGTGAATCCGTGACCAAGAGTCCCGGCCCTCTCAGGACATTCTGCTATCGCCTCACTTAAGGTGAGCTTCGTGCACATTTGCACCTGCATCCCAAAGGACACAGAGCAGAACGTGATGTGAGGATGATCCCAGCTGGACGGAACATTGGTAAAAGCGTTCTTTCATGTTTCAGAAGGGGCACGGTGGGACTCGTTTAAAACTGAGTTCCACAAAGGACAAAATATATCAGCCCATGGACAAAATATATCAGCCCGTGGACAAAATATATCAGCCCGTCGACAAAATATATCAGCCCATGGACAAGTGGCCAGAGGCTGAGGCGGGCAGGAGCAAAGGACTCGTTGGGTGCGGAGACCCCCGAGCAGTGAGGGGCCCCTGCGGGGCGGGCGCGGAGACCCCCGAGCAGTGAGGGGCCCCTGCGGGGCGGGCGCGGAGACCCCCGAGCGCGAGGCTCCCGAAGCCCCCTCAGCGCACTGGCGGGAAGCCGCCATTATCCCGCGCAGCCCCTCCCGCACGCCCCGGTAAGCCGGCCGGTCGCACGGCCCCGCGGCGGCAGCCGCAGCAGCCCCGCCGGCCCCGGCACGGGTCAGCGTTACGAAAGGCGCCTGTCGGGCATTGTGTAACGCGGTGCCGGCGGTGTCGGCGCGCTCCCGCGCGCGCAGCGCCCGCGGTGTCCGGGCAGCCCTCAGGCCGCCCGTCGCCCCCGGTCCCCCATTCCCGCCATCGCGGCGGCACCCCCACACTCACAGTGACGCCCGGCAGCGGCGGCGGCAGCAGCCATCTTGGCCGCCCGCATTCCCTCAGACAGCCCCGCTACCGCCCCTCACGTTACACCGCCCCCGGCACGGCCCCGGCACCGCCCCGGCATGGCCCCGGCACCGCCCCAGCACAGTAAGCGGGGCGGTCCGAGGATAGCAGGTGGTGGTCCCGAGGCTGGTGGTCCCCTAAGTGAAAGTGAGGATAAGGAGAGATCCAAGTTCTGACTGCACATTTTCTTCTCTTCTGCAGGCTTGTTTTCCCTTTCTAATAAAAATAAAAATACAGGTTCTCTCGTGTTCCAAGCAGCTGGAGCATCTTTCACGGATCCCGCCCCACCTCTCTCCACCAGGTGCCGAGGGAATTGCACCGCAGTCTCTGGTAAGTTCCACAGCATCATCCTTCATCCGGTCACCTTTTAAGCTCCTTATCTGATCTGCCTCTTCTATGAGCACTTCTTAAGTCCTCAGTCCTTCCTCTAGCAGCTCCCCTGATAAGGAGGCCTTTAACTTTCACAAAGTAGCTCAGCCCTGTCAGGTTTAAGGACTGAAAACTCATCCCAAACAAGGGATGTTTTTCTAGAAGTATATTTTCCCGACACTTCTCCCTTCTCATCACTTCAGGCACTAAAGGGAAAGTATTTAATCAAGTCTTTACCTGGTGCCAGAAGTTCCAAGCTGCTCCCCCCAGCACTGCTACCTCGGCTACCTTAGCACCACATTGACTCTCTCCAGGACGTTTCACTGGGCAGCTGAGGTGGTCCCTCCAAATCAGAAGAAATCATGCTTTAAAGTTAATGGAGATGTTGTTTAAAAGGGGGGGGAAAGCTCATGCCAGTTCTTGGGATATGTTCACTGCACTTGAAAAATTCCCGTTTCCTGGGTTTTTGTCCACACTGTATCAGTAATAGGAACAGGTGTTAATGTCAAGTACTGTCTTGCACACCAGCTTCTGTTGCCATAATTTATTGGTTGCTGATTTAGACCAGTTTATAACATGCAAGATGAAGAAAACCAATCACTTATTACAAAAATATGGGTATCCACAGCTCAGCAATTCCAGGAGTGAATGGCAAGTCCAGCTCAAGTCTCAGTGCAGGTGGCAAATGATACACCTACCTTTTTTTCTCTCTCTGGTAAAGGAATTGCTTTGTGACTAGAAATGATACAGGTGACTCAACACATGAAGTATTTCATTATCCCTATTTGATAAGTTGATTACAGCCAGGGAAGCTGCTCTGCTGCAGTAGCACAAGGAAACAGGGAGCTGCTCCATGAACACACCTCAGTGTGACATGGGAAAGCACTGCTGGGACTACAGTCTGAAAATCCAACGTGTTTCAGTTACCATTCCTCTGGGTCCCAGTCAGCCACTTCTGGCTGCAAACAGGGAGTAAAAATCACCAGAACCCCCCATGGCTAGGAGCCATCAGACAAGTCCAGCTGGGTGTGCACGGACCCACAGCAGCTCTTGGGAAAGGGAGCAAAGCCTGCCTCACCAGAAGCCTCAGCACTGCTGAGCAATAAATAATCTGAAAAAACCCCAAAGCCCCAGACCCTACCCACCTCTCTCACAGCGGAATTCTGTGCGCTGCACTACACACCTTGCTACTGAATCAACCCAGAGAACCCCCCCTTAAAATCAGCAGGAACTAAAAACGTGCAGTGCTCATTTTTATCTTTTGCTCATGTCTCTCCATACCATTCTCACAGGGCACCCTTAGGGAATTTCAAGAGCTTGAACTCCTGACTTCCCCAACAAGAAACCCCAGGAGAAAAGAGATTAAAGTTAGAGGAAATTTAAAACAAAATGATCAAATGCCCAGCATATTTTAAGTCACAAAAATTAAAAGCAGAATTGTATCTTGTTTTTTAAATGACAACTTATCAGGATCTTTGTTTCGTGATGACTCAAGAGCATAAATGCACCTAAACAATTTTTCTAAGGCTTTTTCCAGTTAATGACTAGCACTTTTGTTTTAAAAAATAGGTTTTGGTATTTTTCACATCCTAAATTGGTATTTGAATTAGCAACAGGCTGCAGGAAGTCTTGTTGTCAGACAGGCTGTAGTGCAGCAGCATGTATCACTCTTTCCCAAGCATCAGCTGCTCAATTTTCCAGGAATTCTTCCCAAGGATGGCTAAGGTTTGCAGCGTTGCACAAAGCGTGGATAGAGACAGACATCTCGGATATGGTGTCTGTTCAGAATCCAGGTCAGGAACCGCTCCAATCCCAAACCGTATCCTCCATGAGGGCACGTACCATATTTCCTCTGTGAAATTCAGGGAGGGGATATTACACGTTTTCTTGTAATTTATAGCTGCAATAGTACCAAACCAACCAGCCAAGGCCAAGAGGGGAGAAGGCCCCACTCTAGCGTCAGCCCAGCGGCCCGTGTACTGACCTGATCCGTGTACCAGTAGTACGGCGTGGGATCAATGCCCTCCCTCTTGTAGCCCTCGAGCAGCTCTTCACTGTCCCAAATGCGCATGGAACCACCAACGATCTCACCCACGTTGGGCATCAGCACGTCCACCTGCAATGCACCACAGCACGTCCCACCCAGAGCAACACTGCAGCAGGGGAGCACTGACTGCCAGCCAGCCATGCTCAGGCACCCAGGACAAAACCTGGCAAAGATTCTCCAAGGAGCTTCCTGCAGCACTCGTGCTCTCCAAGGTCCCCATGCTTCAAGCTACCCCAGCAGGTAATACAACTCACAGACTCGGTGAGGCGCGAGTCATCGCTGCAGCGCTGCATGTAGAAAGACTTGATCTCTGCAGGAAACCGGCACAGCAGGATGGGCTCGTTAATGGTGTCTGTCATCAGCCTCTCGGGGGCTTCAGGAATATCCTACGGTTAGAGGAGGCTTTAGTAAGACTCAGCACCAAAACTACTCCATACAACAAGGCCCACATGAAGTGGACATAAAACAAAGAGAGCACATGTCCACGCTTTCATCCTGAGGTACCTTAAATTCTTAAAGCAAACTTATTTTAGAAGATATAAAAACCCACATGTCTGGCGGAAAAAAAACCTCTGTTCAATTAAAATCTAAGTCTCCCCAGTATGTGAGACAGAAAGCTGAGGGGGGAAAAAATTCTGGCTATGCTGTCAAGTTCTCCTGAGCTCCTTCAAACTGAAGCTGGAGAAGTGTGGCCAGGGAACTGATGACAGGTGACAACACAGGTCTTTATCCCAATGCTGAAGGACATCAGGTCAAATCCCAACCCACAGCTGCATTTCTACATGGATTACATGGAATACATTACCCTACCAGCCAGCAGGGCATACCTCCCCAAACTCATAGTAAGTGCCATCTTCCTTCTTCACATCATGTTCCTTCAGCCACTCGATGGCTTCAGCATAGTTCATTCGCCGGAAGGGACGTTTAGGGGGCTGGAAACCCTGTGGATAAGAGCAAAGACAAGTGGAGGAGCACCACTTTAAAAGAGATACTTTTCCAGATGATCAGCACATCCACGACCCTTCCCAGCTCATACATCATCAAATTATCACTTAAACGAACAAATCAAGCTCAGCACTACAAAGCTAGAACCAAACACAACCATGTGAAGCCCAGTAGATCTCATAGATCACTTTGGAGGAAAGATAAGAAAGCATTTCCAGAGCTTTAGGGCTCTATGTTCCATGAGAGGAACTGAAACACCACTTGTTTCATTGCTCCCTCATGCTCCATCAGCAAGCACCAGCTGGTTGATATCCCATTTCTGGGATGGAGGTTTTTATTCCACGGGCACAACACCCACTTCCATAAATCCTGGCACACTGTTGGCTTCTGGAGCACACTAGCAATGAACATCTTCCCCCACAGTTCCCTGCTTCGGTCATTACCAGTCTTGCAGATTTTTCATTCTTATGTTTAATATTCTTCTTATCATTACAAATAGTAAGTAAGCTCACTGCCATGCCCTGCATCTCCCAAAGGAAGGTGCTGAGTAGGAAAGGCTTAAGATGCTATTTTCTTGGCTGTTCCCATTGCTGCATACCGGGTTGAGGTCGTACAGTAAGTTCGCTGCAGGTGACTTCAAGACTCTGTCTACAACATCACACACCAAGTTCTCCAGACGGTCCAACAAATCCTCAAAACTTATAAAAGGACATTCAGCTTCAATGTGAGTGTACCTGAAACAGAGCCACACCATGGCAAAGTCACATACAAGCAACACATCTTTAGCTATGAAACAAACTCATTAAAAAACCACACACTTTTTGACTCCCTTTTACTCCCACACTGTAAAGGAAATCAAGCTTTTAGAAAGAAACAAGGACAACTGTGCATACTCTGCCAAGTGCCTGCGGGTCCTGGACTGCTCAGCTCTGTAGGACTGAGCAATACAGAAGACATCTCCCAGAGCTGGCAGGCAGGTCTCCAGGTAGAGCTGCGAGGACTGGGTCAGGTATGCCTCTTCACCAAAGTAATCCAGCTTGAACAGGGTGGAGCCTCCCTCCACCTGTGTCTGCACTAAGGTTGGTGGTGTGACCTGTAGGAGAACAGGGCTGTCACTGCCTGAGTGAAGAACTGAGGACTTGGACAAGTCAGGGCACTAGAGCAGTCACCTGCTGACCAGGGAACACACACTTACTTCATAGTATCCGTTGGCAAAGAAGTGATCCCTGAAGGCCTGCACAGCCATGGAGCGCACCTTGAAGATTTTGGACATGTTCTCACCTCGAATCATCATGTGCCTGTTGTTGAGCTGCACATCCACCTCCGAGTCCTCGTTGAGCAGATTGTCAGCCCCTCCTGCAGGGGCCAGGCCAATGAGCTCCCAGTAATCGCAGCTCAGCTCGTGGCCTCCCGGAGCCTGCAGTGGGAGAGAAACAAACACTGGGGAAAAGTCCACTCGATGCCCCTTGGATGTCTTTTCACAAGGGCTTGGAGTGATGGGACAAAGGGGAATGGCTTCTCATGGACAGAGGGCAGGGTAGATGGGATATGAGGATTAAATCCTTCCCTGAGAGTGTGGTGAGGCCCTGGTACAGGCTGCTCCAAGAAGCTGTGGCTGCCTCACCCCTGGAAGTGTCCAAGGCTGGGTTGGACAGGGCTTGGAGCAACGTGGGATAGTGGGAGGTGTCCCTGCCCATGGCAGGGGGTGGCACTATATGGATGAGCTATATGGTCTCCCAACCCAAATAGTCTGAGTTCTGCTCTCATCAGCTCCCCCGTGTGGGTCACAGCTGCCTTCCACCCCTGAGAAATGGCATTTTTAATTCAATCACAGCGTTTTCAGGGTAGAAATGCAAATTTTCAAAGGCTAACACACAGATTTTTACCAAAATGTAATAGTGGGGGTTCACATTAGCCCCACCTTGGGTCGATCCTACAAACATATCTCAGTAAAAGAGATGTGAAAAAATTCTTAGCCTCACAAAATAAAAACTGAATAAACCTGTTAAGCAAAATGAAGCCATGTCATTTAGTTAACACAGCTCTCCACGTTATACTCTAGGAATTGTCTATGGGTGGAAAATAGTTTCAGGCAGAAATGGAACAGTCACACACCTGTCTCACGCCGAACAGTGGGTGACAGCACAGCTTTGGGAGCTTTGTTCTTTCCCTAGTCCTAATTCCTTGCACCTCTGCTTGTGCTCCCCTCAGCATACCAAAGACCCGTGAGGGAGGAGGAGAAGCCTGAGGAGCTCCTGTACCTGCTTGCCCTGGGGCAGGAGGTTCAGTGTGCCGTACACCACCACGCTGCTCTCTGTGGACAGCACCAGCCCATTGTAGCACTGGCACTGCAGCAAGACACAAAGGCACAGGTGAGCAAAGTTTTATTGCTACCTTTCCTATGGCATCACAGATTAGCACACAGTCACTTCTGAACAGCTCTCACACTGACAAACTGCATGGGAGGACATACAATTTAACAGTAGCACAACTGAGTCAGTAGGTTGAGAACTAAACAACATCTGCTACATAAGAGAACACCAGATGAGGTATGAACTCTTATATTAATGACAGAACTGAATCATCACAACTTACCAGCTCATCAGAAAGGACACACTGAAGAAACCCTGTGCCATCTCTCAAGACAATAAACATCAGATTTTTCCCTAGTTCAAAAGAAAATGAATTTGGTTTCACTGTGAGCAGGTGCTGGTTATCTCCTCATTTGGCAGGGTTAGCTTACAACAGAACAAGTTGAGGAAATTCCGAAGGACTAGCCTCCAAACTGAAAATCCTGTAGGATTTGAACTAATAATAATAATAAATAATAATATACACTAATATATAATATATCTATTATATATATATATATAATAGTAACTAAAAATATCTGTATGTGACCACATAAGGGGGAACTGCCAGTGTTGCAGTGACCATTGAGATCAATCAAAGAGGGCACCTAACTGGTTTAAAAAGGTGAGACCAGATGCTGTCAGGCTCATTCTGTGTCTACATTATGAAGGCCACTGTACTTGTCCTATCTCCCTGCATGGGCTCAGCAATGCTCGTGCTTTACCTTGCCTCCGTAACCTGTGGATCCAGCCAAAAATCTTCACCCTCTGCCCTCTGTAAGCCTCCAGAGCATCGATCTTCACCTGTGAGGCAGGGAATAAAAGGCATTCAATAGGGGAATGGTTCACCACCTCCTAGAGTTCATGCAGACCCCACCCCAGAGCAGCACAACGTCTGTGCTGACCAGATGCCCTAGCACAGACCATCTGCCAAGGCACGGGATCATACTCACACACTTGGGCTCTGGAAGGCTGGGATCATTCTTGATAACAACCTTCTTGGCTTCCTCCAAGTTCTTCTCTCTTCTCAAGAGATCTTCTGCCTGGTTTGAAATAAATTACTTATTAAATAGCTGTAACCAGTCCAGTTGTAAATAACACATGAAACAACAGCACCAGTGAGGAAAACCTGCAGCTTTTTTGGAGGGGCAGGAATGATGATGACACTGTAATGCTTTTGGAAAGCAATGGTGTTCTGCTCCTTCTGCAGCCTACCTCCTTCTTCTCCTTAGCTTCATTTTTCATCTGCTCCCTGTGCCATAGCTTTTTGACATTCTTCATCTGTGATTTGGAAATGATGGCCCATCTCTAGAGAATTCAAGACAGAGCAAAAGACAGCAGATTACATTGTGTCCCTTCACACCAAGGAGCAGTAAAATAATTCACACTAGGAAACCCTTCAATGCCACAGCACCTCGTTTTCTTTTTGGGAATCCACATAAATTGTAGGAAATGGCTCTTTTCCTGCTGTCATCAATGCCTGAAAAGGGGGAGAAAATAACTGAAATTAACCAAAATGATCCTTACAGAGCCTGAGCAGGCACCTTGCTCCTGCTCAGGTTGCAAAAACAGGTATGAAACTCACATTTTAAAATACAAGGGCCATCACTTGCCCCAGAACACTTTCCACACTGCCAACCAAAGCAGGTGTTTTCCACACTCACCTTCAACACGGTCTTGAATGGTTTCTTTTGTGTCCCATCACCAGTGGAGTCATTGCCCTCTCGTTCAGACACATACAGCTCTTCTGGGATACATGATAAATAGGGACAATTACTCAAAAAACATTATGAGGAAGAAAATGGAGACACATGGCTGTGTCCCTGCTCACTGCAGGGGGCTGGATGAGGTAACCTTTAAAGGCCTGTTCCAACCCAACCCTTTCTATTATACCAAATCTTGATGGTTATCAGCAATGATAAACCTTCGAAGGCACCAGCTGCTCAGCCGGGGAAAGAATTATTTCATACATTTCACTTTAAAAATCAATCCATGCAATGCATTCGCTAAAATCTCAAGGGCTCCCGAGGTACCGAACCCTCGGGAGCCATACTGGCTGCACACCGGGAACCAGAAGGAGCAGCCCCTCCCGGGAACAGCTTTGTGCAGGTGAGCAGGGAGATGGGGCCTGGGACCAGCCAATGCCGGAACCGAAATGAGAAGCGATGGGTCTCCCGTGCCCGGGGAGGACCCGGGGAGGGCCCGGCCCGGCCCAGCGCTGTGGCCGCTCCCGGTGCACCCCGCCGGCGCAGCGCTGCCGGGCCCGGCCCCGCACGGCCCCCCGGGGCACCGGCATCACCGGGGGAGTGCGGGGATGAGGGGGACACGGGGGGGGCCGGGGTGCGGGGGTCAGGCCCCGGGCTCTCACCGAGGGCCAGCGCCGCCGTCCTGCCCAGCACGTCCCCCGCCATGGCCGCGGCGCAGGAAGTGCATCACGGGCGGGCTGAGCCAACCCGCCGCTGCCTTGCGTCAGCCAGCCCGCCTGCTCCGCCCTTCCCTTCCCTTCCCTTCCCTTCCCTTCCCTTCCCTTCCCTTCCCTTCCCTTCCCTTCTTCCCCGCACACGGCACGGGATAGTGGGGCCGGTCCGCGGGGGAGTCTAACCCACGGAGTCATTGCAAGGAAATAGACTTTTGGATATTTATTTGCTTTACAGTTTTGAAATGTACATTCCATTGAATGAGAGCTGTAGGTCATAATTTTTACTATAAAACCATTTCAATAATTAGCTTTAGTTCAGGAGGGGGAAGTAGATAAATGTGAGACATTCAAACACCTCAACTTGAGTAAGAATGTGCAAATGTAAAGAGACTCAAAAAAATACTTTTTACACTGTAAGAACTGAGGCACCAGCAAGTGAAATACATTCCAATGAAAGTAACTGATTTCTAGTTGTCCATCACTGTGTCCAGAGCTGAAATGAATAGCTTGTGCGAGCTCCAGGGGCGGCTTCCAGACCTGAGATCTATCCTGATCCCTAATCCAATCTGACACTGGCTGGAGTTTATCACCAAAAACACCCCAGCTCAGCCGTGACAGCTCCAATGGGAGCATCCAGGGCTCTCTCCAGGTCTTGGCACCCCATGTGCCATCGTGTCTGAATTAATGAAATGGAGCACACAAGCGAAATCGCTTTCAATGACAAATATGAAATGTAGATACAGTTTTATACCAACTTAGTATTAAGAAGTGAAAAGTCTGCAATTCCAGGCATCACTAAAAACTGACATTGCTGGGTTTCCATTCCCAGCACATGGATCCTTCACTGTCATACAGAGTGGTCACACAAGGATCAGTAGCTCTACGGAGAACTCTTGGCTTTCTGTGCTCCCAGGAACAAACCCAGAAACTTCTGTGATAAGACATAAAAATCTTAACATCCTTATGCCGGGCGGTTAAAAAATACGCTGAGTTTGTTTGGAACAGTTCTGTGCAGTCGCTGTGCTCCAGCTCCTCCCCACAGGCAGTCAGTCCATCAGCCGGTCTCCCCCGTGTGCTCGGAGCCCGTGCCACTTGCGGCCAGCACGGCGTCCAGCGGGGCGCGGCGCTTGCGGATGCTGCGGCCCGAGGAGATGAGGTCGGCGTAGCCGCGCTGATGCGAGAAGGCGTAGGCGGAGCGGCGGGCGGAGACACCGCGGCGGAACGCGCTCTGCCTCCGTTTCCAGTGCTGCTCCTCCTGCAGGTACTTCCGACGGTTCCTCTGGATCTGCAAACACACAGCGGGTCGTGCACTGGGACAACATCACCACAGCTTGAACTGTTTTCATAGCTGTGTGCTAGTTCAAGGCAGAGCAGAAGCAGCCAAATCTATCCCCTTCACTCTTAACATGTAACCCTGGCACTCTAGTCAAGGCTAAGTTAAACCCAAACTGGGGCACTCAGCAGCCTCGTGGGGTCTCGGTGGCATCACCAGACATCAGCCAGGCACAGGAGGAAATAGGCCCCACTGAGCCACTGCCTCTGGCCAGTCTTGTGCCCACAGCACCCAAGCCAGGCTTGTGTCATTCTCTCTCCCAAGGGCACCATCACTTGTCTCTAACATTACAAAATCCCAGAATAGTTTGGGTTGGAAGGGACTTTAAAGCCCATCTCGTCCCACCCCCTGCCATGGGCAGGGACACCTTCCACTAGCCCACACCTTAGCACTGGCACCAGCCGCTGTAAACAAACACCTGCCTTATTCACCCAAATAACACAGATTTCACTCACTTTATCGCTCTCCGAAGGCCAGATTGTCATGAATAAGAAGCGCTGTGCCACTACAGGCAGTAAGCAAATAGCAATGGTTAAAATCATGGTAAGCCAAAGGTATGGCTGTCGCAGAGCGTTTGGAGCAGTTCCTGGGAATAAAAAGAGCAGAAGTTAATTTATGACAAAGCTACATGAGACAGGACTGAGAACCACAAACCACCAGGACTGACCTGTGAACTGAAAGCCAGAAGGGAAGAGAACATGGATTCCAGCACTGTGAAAGTCAAATGTGATCCCAAAGTAAAGTGCAATACTCCCAAATACTGAAAAAGCGTTAACAAAAGTCCAGTAAGACGTATCCAGGCCAATCTAAAAGCAAACAAAAGTGCCCAATGAGTTTATTAATTCCAAATAATGTCAACTACTTTCTGCATCTTGTTACCTTTTTAGTAGAGAAATTTACAACAGTGAGCAGAAAGTGCTCTCAGAGCACCAGAGCTAAGGAAACCAAGCTTACTTGCCTGAAAATTGACAACAAATATCAGAGAGGATGCTGCTGTGACAGCAAAGGACTGATAATCTGCAGGGGCTTCCCCATCTTGTCCCATAGATTTCAGGTAGGCTCCATATGGGATGAAGAAGATGATCAGTGAAGTTAGAGCTCCATGGAGCAAACTTAAAAAGAACTTCTTGTAGTTGAAAAGTAAATCTCTCTGACCCAAAACATAAAGTCTGGGGAACCGAAGGCTCAGTTTGTCGCTCACATCCTTAATAAAGAGGAAAAAGAGAGTTGTGAATTGTTGTTCTCAACCTAAGCTTTGAAGAGTGAGATAGACACCCAACTATACAGTGTCCCAAAGGGAATGGCAGATCCCTTTCTCTTTCCAACAGCAGGGATTTGCAAAGTGGTGCAAAAGGAACACTTTCTTAAAAGCCACAAAACCAAACCCCTCTTGTTTCATGGACATTCAGAGTAACTTAAAGACCTGGTGGTAGACACCTTTGGATTCACCTGTTGTAACAACATGGGGATACCTGGTCGAACAAGCTGACAAGCAGGACCGGGAGACTGGAATACAGCACATTGTACAGCGTGATGAACCAGTCCTCATAGGCTGTCTACAAAGAGGAGGAATTGCAGGACTTAGAGATTTCATTTTATAACATCCTTCCCCTCCAGTTCCTGAGAAAACTCACATGTGCTCTACTACAGCTTCCCTGTCTCAGTGTTCACCCAAAGGCAGCAGCACCTTGGCTCAAGGCTCTGCTGAAGCTCTTTAGCCTGTGTTAAGCTGTCCCACTCCTGTATAACAGTGATCCTGACTTCAGTGCTCTGGAACCATACCTAACTGCCTGTAACTAACTCACTCAGTATTCATCACATCCTCCTGCAGAAATCACTGGTGACAACTTCACATTCCTGACACTTCCCAGGTTCCTTCGCTGTTCCACAGTGAAAGGAGCATCTGCTTGTTGTTATCCCACATGAGCACACCCTCCTACCTGGGCAGAGAAGCCATTGAAGAACGAGTACCAGATGTGGACCAGTGTGAAAGCGAAGTTTTTGTAGAAGAAGTATCTCAGAAACTTGCACATCCTGATGTAGGACCAGCGCCCGTGGACCAGCAGCAGCCGCTGGAGGTAGCGGAACTGCCCGAAGGAGTAGTCACTCGACATGACAGCCTGCATGCCCTCCTGGCCACTGATCCCAACTCCAATGTGGGCAGCTGGGTGAAGGAGACAAACACCAAACACTGCGTTGGACAAAGGGACAGCAACATGACCGGGGCCACATTTCTACTGTCACCTGGATTCTCTCTCAGTGCTTGTTCTGTCAGAATGCACCTGGGAAATTTGACCAAAGGAGAACCAAGCGATGAGACAGAGCAAGTAAAGTCCTGAACAAACTGGCCAGGCAGTTTGCAAACACCCTTGGGACATAAAACCTATCCTAGATGTTTTTTCTCACTGGGATCTCTTGGGAAGCTGTTGAGAGTAGCAGGTACAATCTGGGATGGCTAATGCCACAGGGCAAGGGGCAGCCAAGCTACTGCTTTGGTCTTTATGGTACACTTCTGTAACACACAGCATGAGAACAGATGGGATTTGGGTCCCTGCTCAGGGAATGTCTACAGAAAAAAATAAAATAGATCAGGAAAAACCACTAACCATTTCCTAAAGTGCTTCCTCAGAAAGGAAAACTGGCACAGAAGCAAAAAGCCCCACGGCAGCAAAGCAGATGGAAGAGTCTTCTGACAGAGAGGGACAGTGGAGAGACTGCAGGAGCAGGCCAGAGGAGATCTGTCCCAGCCAGAGAGCTTGACAGCTGCCTTACTTTTGATCATGTTCACGTCATTGGCCCCGTCCCCAATGGCCAGGGTGATGGCCTTCTTGTACTTCTTCACCAGCTCCACCACCATGGCCTTCTGCTTGGGTGTCACACGGCAGCAGATCACAGCCCTGCACTCGCAGGCCAGATCAACAAAGTTCTTCTGCTGCTGCTCCTTGTACGCCTCTGCCCTTCTCCTTTTCTCTGTTTGCTTTTTCTTCTCTTCTGCTGTTCTGGGGAGTTTCAGTTTAAGTTTCTTTTTCTTCTTTTTCTTCTCCAGCAGGATTTCATTCTGTGAAAAAAAAAAAACACTTACTATGTTCACTTCTGCACCATTTCCAGTCCTACTCCAGGCACTGCTTAACAACACACCTGAGGTCATTATGCTCCCAGCATCCATTTCTGGCATTTTAATGAACTGGTTGTGCAGACAAAGGAACAGAGTCCTCAAGGAGAGACACTGTAGCCCGGTGGTGTCCCAAAATCCCAAATACTCGGAGAACTGCCTTTGTACATACCAGCCAGGAGCCAGTGATGATTAGAGCCCGATCTCTGCTGTCCTGGAAGAAGGGCTCGTTCATTCTGAGAGAAGAATGTGGACTGGATCCAGCCCTGTTCCTCTGGTTTTCCAGCCTGGTTTGAAGTAGAGTACTGGAAAGAGGGAGAAACAGTTACAGAAAAGTCAAGCAAAAGCTTTAAGCTAGGTCAGTCCCAGACTGAAAATCCTGAAAACAAACTGCTCTGTGTTTTCACTTGCCTGGTATCTTCTCCATAACAGATGGCCGTTTCCTCTGTTAAGAGTTCACAAGAAAATCCAATATTTTCAGCAGTTTCTACCAAAAAAAAAAATTAAGAGAGGAAAGTACTTACTGAAAGTTCTGTCACAAGTAATGGTTAGAAGCAGCCAGATGCACCTCAAGCGCTCCTATGTAATTTCTGATTTATGTTTCAGTATGAGAATTCCCTTTCAATGCCACAGTGTAGATGAACAGGAAAAAATCCTCCTGTTTTTAGTTGTTTGGCTGTAAGCAGCCCTACCCTTTTTGTCACCAGTAAGCACCCAGATTTTAATGTCTGCTTTGGAGAGTCTGGAGATAGTTTCTGGAACTCCATCCTGTAGTTTGTCTTCAATAGCTGTTGCACCAAGCAGCTGGAAGGGATTTGAAATACAGGTGGTTAGTAGCATTGAAACATGTTTCTTTTAATATAAGAATTGAAATACACTAAAAATGTACAGCTCCTTACAATCAAGTTTTTTTCTATTTCCTCATACACTTTGTCCAGAGCTTCATTCCGGTGACTTGTGGCCAAACTGGCCTCCACAAACTTCTTATTCCAGACTTCAAATTCATCCTGGCTTATGTCTCTATAGCACAGGCAGAGTGTCCTGAGAGTTTCATTTGCAAAGACCTGAGAAAGAATTAAAACCACACAGAAGAAAACTCTTCATTTGCAATCCAAACTTGAGGGTAAGAACACGAGCATTTGACAAGTTTGATAGAACAAGTCCAACTTTCAGAACCAACTGCAGGTTTCCATTTGTCTTAGTAGCTTAGGAAAAGGAAATTATAACACTATTGTCAGAAACAAACAATTTTTGTTTTGAAAAGAGCATACAAAATACAAACATACATCGAGTGCCTCTTCTGTGGCTTCTCTCTTTAGATTCCTGGGGTGCAGCCGCTGGTAAATCACCGTATCAGCTCCTTTGCAATACAGCCTGATATTGCCACTGGACTCTCTTACTGCGGAGGGAAACAGCAGATGTGGCACCCTTATATAAAGGAATCATTTCCGATTGGATTTTCAGCCTACTGCCAAGTACCAAAGTACAGGATGGCGTTTCTTTTTCAGTGGACTCAAACGCACCCAGGACTGTCACACAGCTGTCAATTCTTGACCCCAGCTTCCTTTGCACATCCCTCTTCACCCCTGAAATACAAGTAACTTTCTCCACACAGGTGGCAATCAGCTTACCAATGACAGACATTCGCTTCCTGTCACTGTTGAAATCCAGGATGGCCAGGACATCGTAGGTCCTCTCCACCCCCATCTCACTTATGGTGATGGTGTTCTGTGTTCGGGACAGGAAAACGTACCCGAAGTTCCGCGCCGCCGTCACCAGAGCCCCCTCGTCCGGGGAAGCTGCCTGGTAATAGAGCTGACCTGTAGGATTGGAGCCAGGATACAGCTGAGGATACAGCTGGACACTGCTGCAGCACTGCCAGCAGAGCACACAGACAACAGGGACCCTGAACCCCCAGTCTGTTACATGTACTTCCCAAACAGCACCAGTCCTCAGCCTGCTTCCCTCCACATACTAAAGCAAAACCTCAATATCCTAATTTCTCAATCCAAGCATATAAACATTTTCGAAAGAAGCTCCAAAAGACAAATCCTTGGCCAGAGGCACCAATACAGTGAGTGGAAACAACCCCAAAAACATTAGGAACAAGAAAGGACCAGGACGCTGTTGGTTTTATGGAGATTTCACAAATATGGGAGTAAAGCAATACTAATATTCCATGTTTTAATCGAATCTTCCAACCCGTGAATTCAGTGATTCAATAGCTGATCACCTCTACATTTAGTTTTGTTTAATTCAAAAGGGCAGCCTAACACTCCTCCCTTATGCTGTCAGCATTAGTTGCAGATCTCTCCCTTGTGGATCTGGATTTGAATTATTGTTTTCTGCTACACAAGGAAACCAAACCAACCAAAAAGCCATACTCACCATCAGAAGTGTCAGCCATGACTGTGTGACAAATAGCAAGCAGAAAAAAGAACTTCTGGATTTCTGGCTCTTTTCCAGACTTTATTTGCTCTATCAGATAGTGATCATAGAATAAGAACTTTCCGTCTGCATACACATTCCAGCTGAAATCAACTTGCTGCATAGAAAAGAGGGGAAGAGAGTCTGAGTTACCAGAGATGCTGTTGCTTTGTGCCCACCCACATCTCTCGGTGGTCTGCCGAGGGAGCAGGTACAGCGGTGGCTGCATGAACACACCTCTGGGTGCTCACATGGACCCACCTCTGGGTGCTCACATGGACCCACCTCTGGGTGCTCACATGGACCCACCTCTGGGTGCTCACATGAACCCACCTCTGGGTGCTCACATGAACCTACCTCTGGGTGCTCACATGAACCTACCTCTGGGTGGCTCTGCAGCTGCCCCGCTGCATCCCGGCAGTCTCCTGCAAAAGCACCCACAGTCAGGGGGACCAGGCACAAAAGAGCTTTCACAGCCACCACAAAATAAAACATAGCTAGAACATGTATTGCCCTAGGACTGAAAGCAAAGAAAAAGGGCAAACTGCTGCTCTTACTAAAATTTCCTTGTCTGCTTCTTGACTTTGTCCCCAAAGCATTTCTAATGAAAGTAAATTTGTACAAAAAATTGTGCAAATTACCAACTTTCAGTTTTTCTGAAAGCTGAGAAGTTCCCACTAAAGTTCCTTAATTTCCACTTTGTAAGTGGGAAAACCCCAACAATTCAATCCTATGCTTTACCCAATGCCAGGTCTAAATTGTGGAAGTTCAGTCAGAACTTGTGTGTCTCTGATCTCCAAAGAGCATTAAAATTCCTCCTCTTCTTTTGCACAGGCTTTGCACAACTTACCGTATCTTTGCCCATTTATGCAACACTTTTTAAAAGTCATGATGTTCTGTGTGAGGGTTCCAGTCTTGTCAGAGAAGATGTACTGGATTTGCCCCAGCTGCTCGTTGAGCGTGGTGGTCCTGGCCTTGGCAGCCGTGTCCTTCTCGGGGTAGTACATCTGCAGGTCCCAGTTGATGAAATAGCTTTGGCCAAAGCGAATCACTTCCACGCTAAATGAAAGAGAAGGAATGTTCTCAGTCCCAGCTGCAGCTCCTATTTCCACACAGTGACAGTTCCTCAGCTACTGCCTACCTCACATAGAGGGAAATGGGCACCATGGTGTTGAGGACAATGATGTATCCCCAGAAGTTGAGGAAGCCCCGGTAGGAGGGGCTCAAGTCCTGCGCATCGTAGAGGTACCAGGAGGAGTTGCCAATCTGCTGCTCCCAGTAGGTGTGTCCGATGGCCAGCCCAGCCGACAGCAGGATAAGGACCACGATGATCTACAGGGCACAGAGAGGCCTCACACTTCAGAAACATGTGCTCCACTTAATTCTCGTGTTCCAAACAGAATATGACACGTATTTGTGAGGAGAAATGCAGCAAACATTTCCACAAAGACACCTTTCAGATTTCCTCCTACTCCAGCTCAGCAGGCCAGAAAAAAGTCAAAACATATTTGTTACACAGGAAGAAGCTGCCTAACTTTGCATTCACTATTCACTTAAAATCTGAATTTTAAACAAAAGAGCGTACCGTATAAACCATGTAGTTCATAAGGGAGTCAATTTTTGTCCTTTTAAATCTTGTCTTTCCACTATTTTTCATTATTTTGGTGTCAGCACCTAAAAATGAAGAGTGAAAAATTAAAAAAGGGAAAGATAGGATATGCAAACACATGTTAGCATTAAAGTTTTACCAAACTGGGACATGAAATGCAGTTGGTATCTATAGGATGACGGTTCTTTTCCACTTTACAGGTGTGCTTTTAGTGGGGAAATATCACACACCTGCAAATATGACCATTCCATGGCAGAAGTCTGTATTCCTCATCTTACAGCCACGCAACAAAATCTTATCAGCATCCAGGGAATAATTGGAGTTTCTCCAGGATAATGTTCCTGTAAACTTATCCAGTCGGTTATTGGGTTCTTCACATTCAACCAGACCTAGAAAATATGGAGGAGAATGTGTTTAATGTACAAGTTAAATCTAAATGCATTGATTTGTAGCTTTACTTTACTTTTATTGACTTACAAACTACTTGAGCTATGTTCTAATAGTGTTAGGTGTAGAACTGTACCAACCATCAAAGTCTGCCAGGGCACTTTCTTCCTGAAGGTGTCTGTGTGTCACCTCTAGGGCCATTTTGAATTTTAAGTTAGTCTCACTAAGAAGAAAGGATAAAAAGGTGATTTTATTAAAATCGTGGATGCAGGAGAGAAGTTTAAACACAGTTAAATTAAAGTACCACTACTTCTCTGGGCAACCTATAGTAAAGTAAAAAATAAATCCATGTCCTTCCCCCTTTCTGCCTACGTCACATTCTCCAACACTTTTGATGTGTCTGTAGCACTCCAATGGACAATTTTTAATGATTCTTGAATTGTGTGAATCAGCAGCTGGATACAATTCTCCAGGTGTGGCTTAACAAGCAGACTAACACACACAATCCTTGCTCTTTTCCTACTCAGCCCAAATTAGCTCCATTACAATCCTTAAGTAGAACCTTACCCATCCAGTTCAGCTGTCTCCACATAGCACAGACTGTTTGGTTCTGAGCTGGACAGCAGCAAAATGTCAGCCTATAAAACAATAAATAGACATCAAATAAAGCCAGGTCAAAGCTCCTACAGAGCTCTCTAGAAACATAAAACAAATGTATCTGAAGCACTTACAGGAACAAAAGTATTTTTCTTCAGACGAATGATATCACCAACTTTAATATCTTTCCATTTAGTGGCTTTGAACCTAATATCAAGATAGTTTAATAATGATTACTCTTTAATCTAGAATATGATGCACTCTATAAATCTTATAATACTGAACTTTCCTTAGAACAAAAATACCTCTTGGTGTGGTGTGGGTTTGCTTTTCAGAAACTGCAATTTACTGCAAAAAGCTTAGCACAGATTTAGTCCCAGAGAATGAACTTTGAATTACTCCTTTAAGCAATTCTCTTCCACCTTTAATTAGGTTTTCAGACAGGCAGTAGAGAATAGAACTGAACCTTTCCTACTATCTATAGCTTCAGATGTGTGGCAAAGCGGGGCAATGATGAGCACTTACAGAGCTCAGAGGGGAACACACAAACCTTCCATCCTTGATGACGTCACATGTCCTGTTATTTACCTCATTGTCCATCCTGTAACGAGCCTGAAACCAGAACAAAGAATGTACTCCCTGCTCTGTGGCACAACAGGAGAAATGGGCCACACTGGGTGAGTTTTGCTTTTCATATTAACAGAACATGCTTCTTACAATGTCCTCCACCAGGTCTTTGACTGCAGTTATTCCCAGCACCAAGAGCAAGGGCACCAACGTTGTGTACCATGACAGGGTAGTTATTTGAGGAATCGACTACAAAAGACCAATAAAATCAGTGCAGTACATGATCATCAAACATTTAAATCAGAGATATTTCATAGTGGCCTGACTAGAGAAAAAAGAACACATCAGAGAGAATTTTAAGTCAGGTTGTAAAAATGAACAAAAGTCTATGGGAAGAATTTGGCCGTTATACTACTTAGGAGTCAGTCCCTTTAACAATTGCACTGGCTCATATCGCCTGTTCATGCTTCTGATTTGAGATCAACTCAAGAAACATCTTCTCCTCATGAACTTCATGAGCTCTGCAACGAGTTAATTCTAATTCTGTGCAACTAGCTCATCCCAGAACTCTGCCATAGCTCATCCAGATTTGTTGCAGGTTTCTGTTATGATGCCTTTGGTCTCTACAGCAGTTCAGATAGTGCCCCTCAATTCCCTGGCAGGACAGCACTGAATTGTGTCATAAATATTACAGAGCTCAAATTCCCTTCACAGTGAGTATTCTCCGTCTTGCTTACCTGCAATATGAGAAGAACAAGGAAATAGAAGTTGGCTGCTCTCTTGAATTGTTCAAACAGATTCAGAGGCAAAAAAGTGATCGGGTTGTACTTGTATGTCTTAATTGCATTTCCCTGTGGGAGAAACCCAAACATCAATCACAAAACAGAGTTTCTCCTTCTAACACAAATGTACAGTGCATATTTTTAAGCTCCTAATTCTCCATCTTACTTTCAACAGTCTCTTGATACCTTGATTTTCCATTCCAAAACCCCAACCCAGTTATTCTTCCCCTGCTCTGCTGGAAACACTGTGGAATTATGAACGGTGGCTTTTATACCACTCACCAGCCATTCCATATATCTTATCGGATTAAGGAATCATTCACCCGACAATTAGCACCTCATTGGCATAAGATAACTTACCGCATATTTGCTTTTCTTGAAGCACAGGAAGATTGTTCTCTTGAAGCTTGGCTGGTCATAGAAGCACTGATCGTTTGCTTTAACTTGCCAGCTGATGTCTGGAAGAGACAAAAGGGGTCGAAAAGTGCTATAAACATGAGGGGACAAATCTGCCACTTTCAAGTTTTCTCTCAAATCCATACTTTAAAGGTACTTTCGACTGAAGCAAGACTGGCACCTTCTTTATAGTACATATCCTTTAAAAAAACCTGTCCAAGACATTTCCAGGCTGTTTGGCTTTATTAGCAACTCAAGTGCATTCAGAGGTAGGAAGAAGCCTTGCTTAACATTTGAAATTTCTGTGGAAAACCTGCAGAGTAACATTTATTCATGTCAAATTCCCTTCCCTCTTTTGGTTTGCTTCTCTGATGCCCGTGAAGTGCTAAGCACTCCAACCCGGGTATCTTGCTGGAAATGAAGAGGTCAGTTCACCTTTTGAAGGCAATTATTTGATTTAACCACACTGTGCCACGGTTTCCATTCATACCCATAAAAAAGTACAAATCTGAAGTCCTAATTTTATTTCTTCAGCCACTAGTTTTGTTCGATTGTGAGAAAACTCAGGAGCATGAATTGCATCCATCAGGTAATTTTCTGTGCCCGTTCTTTCACGGGCCACCGCTTTCCCTGCCAGGTCCTTCCTCTCCCATTGCCTGCAGCCCAGCCATGCACTCAGCCCTGCCCACATCCCAGGAATTCATTCATCCCCGGTTTCAAAGCCAGCTCCCCGCAGCTCTGCCTGCCCGGGAAGGATGACTCAGGCAGCATTTTGAAATGCAGGTTTCCTGACTCACCGGCCAAGCATCTCCCCCTGTCCTCAGCCCACAGTGATTGTCCCTAATGGGAGATCTTCCTGGTTTCATAGATCTTCACCCGTGGATGGGGTGAAACTCCCGGCGGCAGGGGCGTGGGGCCTGCACGGCTGTGACTAACACTTCAAAACCCAAATCCAAGTGTAAAGACTTTTTTTTTTTCCACCCACCATAGAGCAAATTCCAGACCGACATATCTGGACTTTTCCTGCGACTACACAACTTTCATTTCTAGCATCTTGGCTACAAGCCCAGAAGATAATAGAGAAATATTTATCTCGAAGAACCATGTTTTGAGTTAACAGATTATATGCATGAATTGAGGAAGTTACTAAATTTTGCCAAATGACAGGGCATAAAGAAAATCATAAAGTCTACACAAGAATTTCTTTAACATATTCCAAAAACATTGCAGTGTTGATAAAGCTGATGGAAAACTGGCAAATTAGGTCTGAGGTAAAACCTGCAGGAAGGAAGCTCCTCAAAATTACTTTAAACTGTGGTACTAACACCTAATATTTAGCAAGCTGCTTTGGTAATTCATCAACTTTAAAGGATGTCATAATAAAAAAAAGTCTTAAACTAAACATGTGACAGGTGTTTGTAAAATAAAAACACATAACAGGTGGTTATGAAATGAGAGCTCATCAACTGTTCCCACACAAACAGGAAAAAATATGTATAAATTACCCAGGCTCTGGTTACATTGAAAATACTCATGTTGCAGCATGAGAAAAGGGAATTTAGGGGAGCTACAGGTGTTTCTTGGGCAGAGGTTCAGAACAGGGACACCAGAAAGGCTCCTCCCACTGCTGTTCCTACACTGGCAGCAGCCACAGGCTGTACCTGCTGGCTCCTTTGAACTCCTCCTACTCACCTTTTACCTTTCAGGAACTCATGAGGCTACAAAATGAGCAGTGAGGTGGAAATCTGCTCACACTGACTGAACACAGTGAAGTGTTTATTATGCTGGAGCCCATTTCCAGAGGACTGGGAAAACAAGTACAAGAAGGTCTGTCTGAACAGTTCCCAGAGCACATGTACATCCAGGTCCTGCCTTAATTAGGAGGAGGTCACCACGCAGCTCATTAACTTTACGCAAGGAGCAGTAGCACAGAACTGGGCTGCAGGTTGGAATGAAGCTGAGTTTCATCCTGACATTTGTTAAACTGAACTGCCATCAATTACTCCTCCAGAGTCAGATAAGTCATTCCAAACCTTACCTGAGAAATAAACACAGAATCCAATCGGTCCCTGAGGCTCAGCCTCTGCATCCAGCATCGTATTCTCCCCAAATGAAGTTCGTGATGTTGTTACCTTTTTTCCCAGGATCTCGGCTCTCCTCAGTGTCCCTGCTGGTTTGGTTTGGTCCCAGTTCAGCCCCAGGCTGCCGACTGTCCAACTCGTCCTCTGTTTCATCGTCACTGTACGGCACCACTTCATCGTTGGGCTGGGAATCCTCCTCGAAGGTGGTCTCTGAATCCCTTTCTGAGATCATGCTGCTAGCACCCTGCCAGCATTTTGGACAAGTTAGGAAAAGAGCTCACATAGCAAGTGCTGGAAACCACATCTAATTTTACTCTGCTGGTGCTGGCCACCAAACCCCACATCTGAAACCAGCACAGGGCACGGGCTTGGTTTTCCAGCACTGCCCAGAGTCAGGGGGCAGTTCTTGTGCCAGCCAGCCCTTCCTTACAGTTCTGCTATGTGTAATTACACACTGCAGCCCCAGGAACACCGTATGCTCCCAACACAGGACGTAGAAACTGGGGAGAGCATGAACACATCTCCCAGTGGCCATTACATCATGCCCTGAGGAGCCACAGGAGCTGGAGCCCTGCTTGGCTGCAGTGGGACACAGAGCTGGGCACTGAGCTCCAGGTCAGACATCGACGGTTTGGGTCACACAGCTGAACCTCCATCCTGGCCTGCCCAGCCTCACCCAAACCAGGGTGCTTCCTCTCTCTTCCCATGGGCTGAACATCAGTGTTTGTCACTGCAAAATCCCACATCTTGGTGTCCAAACACCCCTGGACACCATGGGACGCATTTTGGCTCAGAGCTGCATCAGAGGAGGGATGGTCTCCAGCTGAGCTGTGGCCATGCCCATGTTCCCTTCGGCTGGGCCTCCACTCTGGACATCTCCAGCCATCACTGGGTGTGATCCTAATCCTGAACTACACATCAGCTTCCCAGCGTGCCCCTTCACCTGCTTCACCACCATGGCATTGCCTTTGCTAACAAACTCAGCAACCAGCAGGGCTGGCACCAAACCTGCTGACATCCCTCTCAGCTTCTGGTTTTGCAAAGCTTAATCGTGTCCCCTCCCTAATATCTTCTATAAGAGTGAGATAAATATTCCATGAGCACTGACTGTTCTACTCCAGTGGCAGGCTGCTGGCAGGGAGCCCAAGGCAGGCCATGCTCCAGAGCCACAGCACTGCAGGGCCCGCCCAGCACAAACTGACACCCACAAAATACAACAAATCCACCCGGCTGGCTGTACAGGAATCCACATGACTTCTCCCAAGACCCACCCTGTCTCTGTTGGAGACTTCTCCCTGATGGAATTACCCAGGAGTATGAGAGCTGGTCACTAACACAGGTGTAGAACCTGAGACTTCTGTGACAGATCATGTTTTCCTAAATAACCTTGGAGTTAGGGAATATACCTCAAGCTCCAACTCAGGCTCCTGAATACCTCACTGTGACATTTTGGTTTTATTTCTCCTCTTTTCAGTGCTTTAGTTCTTTCTGTCCTGCTAACACCTCTTGTGGGGACTGCTGGGGAGAACAAGTTACTCCCACACACAGTCCCTAGAACACAAAATGCCAGCAGATCTTTGACTGGCTCTCACTCTACAACAACTGAAACAAGCTCATATCCTTGGCACACAGAGATTCAGCTGTTAGTCTATTCAACTTTACTGATTAACTGCTTAATGATTAATGAACGAATTAGTCATGCAAAGGGTTAGATGAGATATCAAAACCAAGCTGCTTTTGTTTTCCATTAGAGATGTGTGGCTACATGGCAATTCCTACAATGCCTGTGATGCTCACTGGGAATGCACTGGGAATGAATGCCAGTGAAGTGATGTGGGGTAAGTTAAATTAACTGTAGTCACTTTCCCTCCTCAGAGAACTAAACTGCCGACTAGGAAACCTCGTTAAGAGAGATCTCATTAAGTGTTGCCCTGCAGGCAGCAGAAGTTCTCTGTGCTGCGGGCACACCATTAACATGCTGCAGGAGGCAGTGAAATTGTGCCCGGGGCTGGCCGGGAGCCTGTGGAAAAGCTCCCGCAGTTGGGAGAGAGACTAGAGCTGCTGTGGGACCCAGGGCAAAGGAGTCCTCCCGTGACAGGCTGACAAATTGGTTTAGAGTTAAGTTTCTTGACACCTAGTCCGGAATAAAAGGGCTGCCTGGGAGGGCAGAGCCGTGTCAGAAGTTCAGAGGATGTGAAAGGGGAGATGGGAGGAACCAGGAACCGACAGCATGGAGCAGCAGAGATGCCAACTAATCCTGAGGCAGTAGGTAAGAGAGTGCACACCCAGCAGAAACTAAAGGGAAACAAACATGGCAAGAAGAAAGGAGGTCAGTACTGATTTTTCATGTGGTCACTATTCTGAGGACTCTGGAAACAGTTCTTGGAGGGTCTGAGATGGAACAACACTTGTTAAATACTGCTTGATAAAATACTCAGAGAACACTTTAAAAAGATAGTTCCGGGCTGCATGGCCCTCATTTTCTAGTTCCTGACTTAACAACAGGGGCTTTCACACTGTTTCAGATGAGTTTCAGATCAGAAAACCTTACATTAACCCTTTCAGCCTAAAGGAAGTATCAGCTCACACTGCTTGGGCAGCTGGGGAGCAATGCCCAGCTCCCAGTTCTGCCTTCTAGCTTGGAAAATCCTGCTGATCCAACAGTAGTATGGACACATGGGGACATAAAGAGATCAAAATAGTATTAAACATAGGTTTAAGTACACCTGATCCAGTTTATTTACTAAAAGGGCAAATTCCACAGTGCTTCAGTCACTCAGGTTTTGTGTCTGGTTCTGCCTCAGGGCAAGCACCAGATAATTCAGAATAAATTAAACCTTGTAAAAACTCCACTTACTGCATTTGTTTCAAGGCAGTAAACAACAACCCAGTCTTACTCTAAATTCTTCTCTGGAGAGTCACTGCACATACAGTGCTGCATGAACCTCCAGTGACTTCTTGCAAATCAGATCATCACTCAAAGTGCCCTGAAAGTTAAAGAATCCACCTAGAACAAGGGAGATGTATAGAAAAAGGATTAAAAGGCCACTAAAGCTGTTACTTTTTGTTTATTATGGGTATAAAGACCTACAATGTGAAGCACAAGACTCACCATTACACACCTGCTGGCCACCACAGCCTGTGCACAGCCCACACCCTGCGTGTCCCTGTCCTTGGCACCACATTCTGCACTACCTCATACGTTCTGGCAGCTTAACAGCTGCTCAAACCTGGCCATGCACTGCTCTTTCAGAACACACTATTTTAAGCAAGAATCATAAAGCAAACTCAAATAGTACAAAAAGTAACTCAGAGAGACCCTTCTGAACTGCTTCAGGTCTCTGGAGTCCAAACAGGACAAAAAAGCTACAGCAAGATGTTTTGCTGATTTAACTTGGCATTTAAAAAGTACTTTAATGCAAAGCCTGATCCTCATACAGGTAAGATTTATCTCTTTACGAGGTGTTACTGGAGCATCTGGCATTGCAAAACAAAACCTGCTTACAGAAGGCTGAATACAAACTCCCAAAACTGCAGCACAAAGCTGTGTCTGACATCAGCCTCTGGGACGAGGCTCCCACAGGAACCTGCTGGCAGATGTATGATCACTCCAATTACATTTTCCCCAAGAGCCAGCAGCAATTATTCTGCCATCTTCAGCTGTCCCACGTTGCTCACCTCACTAGTAAATGGGGAGTCAGAGCCAAAATGGGAACACGGACAAAGACAGCCTGGCAGGGAACAGCAACGGAGAGGACACTCACAGGGCTGCAACCCCAGCACCCAAAGGAGAAATCAGAGCCCACAGAGCACTTGGATGGCTCCACCAGAGGAGACATCTGTATTCAAGGGGCTCAAATCCATATCCCAGCTTATACCCTGAGAGGTTTCAGAATGATCTTCCATCCATGGGCACAGGATTAAGGGACAGCTCTAATAGCATGTGAGACCTGAAAATTGGAATTGCAAAGACAGCCCAGGAAACATTCTCGGGACGTGATCCACCCTCCAGCCTGATAATAACCCAACTGGTACCAGTTAATGCTCCCACAGTTATTTTTACCCCCCCCTCCAAAGCCAAGCCAAGGCTTCCAAGAGCAGGATATTGTGTTTCTGCTCTCCTCTCAGGGATCCCAGCCAAAGGCTTTCACAGAGTGTCAGCCTTCATTAAAAATGTATTCAGCAACTCATCTCCCTGGAACCAGAGCTGCTACAGGGAAATTGGCAAATCATAAACTGCATTTGCTTCCAATAGATGAGATATCCATCCACCCAGATGAGATATCACTGATTACTCAGAGCAGATATGAACTGTTACTGGTAACAAGTGCTTGGGCAGGCAGATAGAAGGGTCTGCTGAACAACTAAAACCTTCCAGATAATCTTTATGACATTTTGAGAGGAGAAGAAAACAGCAGCTGAAATAGCATGAATCAGCACAAATGGGCCAAGGAAATAACCTTCACTCCAGACACTACTGGACTCCAGGTAGATTGCCATGTAAATTACATGCTTAAAGCTGATCAATTTATACCTATTTCACACACAACAGCTCCAGTTACTTCCCTGAATGACTACTTTACACTCCAAAATTATATCTGGAAGGGGATGATTTCCTGTAGCCATTTGTTCTGAAACACACTGGCTGTCACATGCACCCTAAGAAGGGAGAGCCCAGCTCCTGAGATGCCCTGGAGAAAGCTGAGCTCAGGAGTTCAGCTATGTACTTTGAGCCAGCTGAGGCTCGAGAGTGTAAGGTACTGAAACTCAGCTCCTGGCCCTACACAGCTTCCCTGCACTGTGGTCCTGGAAACAGCTCCCACTAGAGCCTGCCAACACCTGCCCAACACGAGGTGACTCAGAATCACCCCCAAAAGGTTCAAATCAGAGTGATTCCAGTATGGCTGCAGATAAAATGCTCGGGGGGAAGCCATGCACCCACACAACCCAGGACAGCACGTCATACCCGAGACACAACGTGTCACACCCGAGATCTCCACACAACAGAGCCACCAAGGACTCCAGCTCTCCCTGGTATGTGAGAAACCCCTGGGGATCCTGTTCCGCAAGTGACAGATCCCAGAGGAGTCAGCCTGGCTGCACCATCCATCGACTGCTGCCTCCACACAGCCCCTCATTTTACACACACCATTTTTAAATACAAAGTGTATCTGATTCACAGTAGTACTTTAACACAGGCACCTACTACTGCTCTGGAGGCTGTACAAACTCTGAGGATTAAAGACTAATTCCAGCTCCAAGAGACTTTTTAATTGCTATTGTGCACAGCCAACCTTGCAACACCCACAGATCTTTCCTTTGCAAGGAACCAACCCCAGTGCCTCCTCCAATGCCACAAGAACCCCGATTATCTACACCATCAGGAGGCAAACACCACAGTAAAACTGTACCATCTGGCACCACCAAGCTCTGAAAACCTTACTTGAAAAAGCTGCTTGTGCCAAACCTGGCTGCAGGGAGGTGACAGTTCCTCCCCTGAACACACTGCAGACCTATTCAAGCAAGCTGAGACACCAAGACCCTGAAACCCTCTAGAGAGAGGAGAGAGGGACAACTCAGTGCTGCTGATAAACATTCAAGTCCCATCTTGGGGAAAAAAATAAAAATAGAAAGCAGGGGCTGTTGCATACTCTCCAGTGTAGCTACTTAGTAAAACTTGTATGACAATAAGTATGAAGGACATTCCAATATAATGAATTTATCCTGATGAGCCAACAGGATTTGACCCAATGAAGAGATTAACTAGACACAAAGAATTTAACTGAAAATCACTCCAAGTAAGAGACCCACAGCTTACAGGCCAGCTGCCTGAGGTTACACAAAAATGGTTGAAGATGGGCCATTGCAGAAACAAAATCATCATTTTCCCCATTATCTGCCCTAGGATTTCTCATTAACAGATCTGCAGAGTTCCATCATTTAAAGTCCAAGGCAAGGCAAACTATCTTTGCAGAAGATAAGAGGCTTGGTAACCTTTGCTCAAGCTGCAGTCTCCAGTGCATTCTGAAGGGGTTTCAACCTGCCCTTTACAGGGTGTTACCTTGGTCTCGAGGTTCACATTATACAACAGCCTATACTGAGGTTAACAGAGGAAAAAAGAATTATTTTTGTGCATGCTTAAACTGCATTGTTTGGAGTAGAAGATTTTTGGAACTTTGTCGATTTTTCCTGGCAATCATTGTCACCATCAAAACTAGCAGGTATTTTTAACTGGACTAAATAAAGGTTAATTCCTGCTATCAAGATCGGAGATTCCATTAATCCATCTTTTCTGGCAACATCTACAATGGACACTGAAGCCATTTTCCTAAACTGACCTTTATCCAATGGAGTGTGTGACTGAAGCCCAGACTGCATCACAGATGTTGGCACCAGCCACTCACAGAGAATCCCACGTTCAGCTTCAGATCAGGCTCCATCTGCAATGAAACAATGTAGAAAATGGTTTATTGCCAGATTCCTCCTTGTGTGCATGCAATAACAAAAAAATATCCTTTAGAAAAATCGTGATATTAATTTGCCTTGCAAAATTTCTTAAGAAAAAGAGAAATTTCTGCTTAGTTCTCCAGACTTTTCCATGCTGCTCCTCTCCCTCCTCTCAGGAATAGAGTCACTTTGGCAAATGGCTCTTTCCTTGATTTGTTTCCTGTTTTCCCCTACAGTGCTTCTTCTCACCCCCTTTTTTCTTTTAATGTGTTGTTCTGCATCTCCTTGTGCATCACTGTACAGCATTTTGTACCCAAGGGCACCCATGAACTTGCTGAAATTGCCCATTGTGAGGAAAAATCATGCTATGAAAAGCCAGTGTCCACCAAGGAGACAGAGGAGTCCTGCAACTTCATTCAAATAAAGGGAGAGAGTCCTCTGGGATACACCCCTGTGGAGTTTCTCCTGAAGTCTCTCGAGTTTTATCCTGAACTCCTGGGTGCATGTTGTCCTCGTCCTTTCCCCATCAGCTGAGGTGCAGCCTTTCCAAACTGCCTAGCCCATAGCTCCCCTTGAACCTGGCATTTCACCTCGAAGTTGAGAAGCTCAGGCTGTCTGGATTCTGCAATGGGCTTTGTGTGAAGCCATTTGTCCTATTACCCTAAGGTTCAGGAGTCAAACTGGGCTCTGGGACAGACTTGTGGCTTGAGGTTGGTAGAGACATTTCAAAGACATTAACACACTCACCCTGTTTGTAAAGACGTAAGTGCACGTCTTTCCTATCACCATCAATTGTCAAATTGTCAAATGAAAAACATATTTTAAGTTGATATCAGAACACTGGGGAAAACACAGCACACGTTCCCGAAGGATCCTGGAAGCTGGCCAGAAAGCAGAGCTGTCACAGAGCTCAGCACCGAGCAGGACTCACAGAATCAGTCTCGAGTGAGAATCATGCCCTTCACCACGACAAGCACAGAAACAGAGAGGTTAAGTGACTTGCCCAAGGCCATTGGGTAAGTCACTGACAGAGCCAGGCTTGGGTTTCAGAAGCTCCTGGCCAGCGTCCTGCATTCAATTACAGGTGCACAAAGCATCTCATTTAACAGAGGCCTGACAAAGCCCAAGGCCAGGAAGAATATCAAAACCTCTCAGATCTGAAACACCACCAATCCCCTTTCCACATTTAAGAGCAGGCAGTGCTTCATGCTCTCAGCCCTCAAACAACAGCCACACCGACAAGAGAGCAGAGAAATAAATTGCAGCTCATTTTCAAAGCGCTTCAGTGCAAGTGGCTTTTAGAATTCACCATCCCAAGCTTCAAAGCAAAGGTCCAGAACAGTCACACGCCATCTTATATGGCAGAATTAAGTGAGAGCAGTTTAGAAGTTACTGAAAATAATCTCTGCAATAGCTACAAGTTAACACAGAGACAGAGGCCTGGGACAGGCACTAAAGCAACCAGACTCTAAGGTGATCACCACCAATGGAGAAGCTGACAAGGAAAACTTCAAAAATGGTCGGATACTACTCGACTTCTAAACCAGGCTTTGAGGAGAAAGACTAATCAAACCCACAACCAAACAGGGACCCGAGCAAGCCTGATCCAGCAGAGACACTTTCAGGGGGTTAATCCAGGGACTCCAGCAGCAGCCACACAGGTGGGGACTGCACAAGGCCACCCCAAAATCCCAGCGGCCCCAGCTCTCCACAGAGACCAAACACCCCTCACTGTTATTCATTACCAGCACCGCTCCCTGCCACAGCTCCCGGCTTTTGGCTCTTCGGTTTCAATCCGCTCCTGCTGACACCCGAGCCAGCGGTGAAATGCTCCATTAACTGCTCCATTTAGCACAGCTCCATCCCGACTCCAAGGAAGGGATGCTATTTAAGCTACAGGCACGAAGCACGAGGTAAGGACCAAAACACCGATTTATTATTTTTTTATCCCAAGCAAGTCACTGACCTCACAAGCAACTTGTCCAGTATTTTCTGTTTCAGAATTACTACTCCTTAATGCAGAAACCTATTGCTGCTCTGATGGCTGTATAAACACTGACTAATGAGTAATCACACCGCAGCCCTGAAGGCTGTTTTCATCATTTATAGGTATGGGGGGGAAAGCCAAGAGCAGGGCAACCAGCCCAGGGCCACGGGTTCAAGTCAGTGCCCGGGGGGCTCGGGGAGACCGCAGACAGCCGAGCTGCGCTGGCTGCCCGTGCCTTACCTCACCTCCCAGCAAACTCCTGCGCTTTCTTGAGACTTCCAGACTGGAGAGACTCCGCTAAGGTCGACGATCAGCGGCCGTACATCCCGCGGGGCGAGCGAGGGGGACGCTGATTCCCGCGGGGTTCGCGTCCGCGCTGCCCCGCCGGGCTTGAAAGCCTCCAAAACAACGTTCCGAGCAGGTGATGTTCTGGGAAGGAAAGAGAAGAGAAGGGGAGGCGTTCCAGGTACGCCCGGGGTCAGCTCCGGCCCCTCCTGTTCGGCGGGGCGGGCCGGGGGTCGGGGCAGGGCTGTGTCCCGGCCCGCCCCGAGCGAGGCACCTGCGGAGGTGGCGCTGGACGTCCTGGGGGTGATGGAGGCACCGCGCCCCCTGCCCTGCAGCCCCGAACCCCGCGGCCCCTCTCCAGCAGCCCCTGCCCCACAGGAGCCCCCCGGCCTCGGCCCCACCTGTGCCCGCGGGTCCCCGCTCAGCTCAGCGCCTCCCGAGCCCCGCCGGCCCCGCGCCCGCCCCGACTCCCTGGGAGCCGCCGCCAGACCGGCCGGACGGGTTCCCCCGGTTCTCCGGGCGGGGAGCAGGGGAGGGGCCCCAGTCCGACACAGCGCGGCCGCTCCCACCGCCGCCTCCTCCCGCTCGGGCTCAGCGGGACCCTCTGGCCGCTGCTGGCACCCCGGGAGGTGCTGCCCCGCGGGGCCGGGGGTCCTGGCACCCAGGGAGATACCTAGGGGCGTCTCCAGGCTGCTCCGGAGGTCCCTGCTCCAGCGCCGGCTGGATGGATGGGAAGGATGCGGTGAAGCTCTGGTGATAGCTGGGACCTCCCTCCTGGCGTTGCTCTAAATGACAGGATTGCTTTGTCGCTCATTATTCACTGGACTGTACAGCATTACAGAGGGCTTTGGAAGGGCTACAGGATTTTAACCTTTTGGCCTTTTAAAATCTCAGAATGGACTCCTGGTTCCCAAATCCTTTTGAGGAAGGACTGGAGAGTTGGGGGATGCACAGGAGTGATATTGTTAACCGATGGTTTTGCTCATTAATAAGCAGATAAATTAATTAACAGATAAGGTGGTCATATTTAGGGATGACAGTAGTGCTGTTCTGCCATATGCACATTTGTTCACAAATAATGCAATTTAGGGCAAGTGGAACGCAGATATGGTTACTGATCTGATTAAATATAAAAAACTGGAAAATTCTGTCTCTTAAAGTGATGATGGGCTGCTGCTCTGTACTAAAATTGATCTTTGTTTTGGACTGGCAGGTATTGGAGAGATCACTTGGTTTCTTTTTCAGCAGCAACAATACTCAATTTTCCTGTGCCAGAAAAGTCTTGTTCAGACAGACTTGGTTTTCCTAAACCAAAAATGTGATGCTGAGTTCCAGAGCTGTGTCTTTCAGCACTTTTCTGTTTTACTGCCTGCCTCAGATTCCTCACACCAAAATAAAACCAAAGTTTAATTCCTGGCCAGGGCTGAACATTTGGCTTCGACTTCAGAATTCACAAGGTCGCTGCATGCAAAGCCTGGTTTGTGGGACACTCTGTGAGGAAGGAGTTTACTGGAGATAAAAGGGCCCCTTAACAGTGACTAATGGCCCAGCCCAAATATTAGTTTTACACTTAGGTAGTACAGATCCATGTCTGAGGGAAACAGCAGCTGTTCCCTGTGCTGGAGCCATGAGGATGAGCATCCACCACTGCCCCTGCTCAGTTCCAGCACGTATTTCCAATTCTGCTTCGGGACCTTTCTCCTCCATCCTCTCCTTTATTCCTCAGTCTCATCTTTCACTCCTTCACCCCAAAACAGCAACATGCCCTAGTCGAAAATGCACTCCTTTCTGTCCCACTGCTCCTTCTCTCCTTCCCAACATCTCTTCCTGTTTGTCTCATTTTGTCAGGGTTTGGGACACAACTGTGTAGAAATGCTCATACATATCAGTAATTCTGTACTTAAGTAGTTCTGAACATACCTATTTATTCACGTTCACGTTTATTCACATTTGACTCATTTCCTGATATGCAGTAACCAGGGGATAAGGCAGATTGTCTTTCTAAGCAATCCTCTCCCTGTTCATCTCTCCATTGTTTATCAGTTAATCCAAACGGGGGGGAAAGAGCTTAGTTCTCTATACTTGCAGCTAATCTGGAATCAAAAGTAAATTAGATGGTGATATAATTTTGAAATAATTAGATGAAAATAATTTTGAAAATTATTAATTTGAGCAAAGGGCAGATGCTACAACTTATATAGTTTGTAGTCGGAAAATAATTGGTGGCAATTGTGAAAGAATTGTGCCTTTCTATGTTAAAATGTGGAGGGTTTCCTCTTTTTCCTTTTTTCCTCCCCCATTTAAATTAAAAGCTTCCAGATGAACTTGATAGGTTAGAGGTCTTCCTAGGATAAAGCCCACTGTTTCAGTGTCAAGAAAGCTGAGCCTAGATCTTTTGGAAGTCTCAATTTCCTAACATCGATATCTAAAAGAGAAGGAAACAACAAATCAATAGCAGCCACAGGTGCAGAGATAACCCTTGGAAGAGGGATGGATACCTGCGCCTTCGTGCCTCCTAACACAGCCATGTGATTTCAGGTGGAATACCGGTCACCAAACCTCTAGAAGGGGTGGGTTCATGTTGTGCCAGAACTTCAGAAGTTCTTCTAAGAACACATCAGCAGGAGACTCTGTGTTTGTGGACAGGTTTCTCCAGGGAGATTTTCTCTGCTCGGGTACTTTCCTGCTTCACATTCTGCACTTGCTGGAGAGAGCTCAGCTTTAAATCAGGCTCCATTCCAACTGAATTGTTGATTACCATAGTTGGGGTTAGTGCAGCCCAGCAGAGAATTCCACGAAGACAGTGGAATAAAAAAGCAGTGACTGCTAAACTGCATTTGGAGCATGCCTCGTTATTCCCTGGGTAGTTGCTCCCTGGATAGATAAGGGATCCTCTTGTTCTTACAGACACACAGAAATCCTAACGCAGATTTCACAGCAAGGACATGGACGTGTGGAGACTTTTCCTACTCCAGCTATTCAAAAAATGTTTTTTCCTGTGCATTCCTCTTTTTGGCTGTGATCCATCAAATCCATGGATTTTATACAAGTCCATGTTTCTGTAAAACCCCTCCACCAAGCATGTCAGGGACATTTCCCATGTGGAGAACAGCTCTTTTCCCCAGGCTGTGAAATCGGAGGCTGACATTTCTGAGGAACACAGAATGGGGCCCTTGACTCCATCTGAATGCAGATGAGTTTTCCTGAGGAGCTCTGGTGTTACTCCTTGCTTCTGCCAACAGATGGGGAAGCACACCGCTGAATTGCGGCGTGAGCTCTGCGGAACATGGACTGACCTGCTGCTTCCAGCTTTGCTGCAGCTCCTGACAGAGCACATTTGGCTTTGAAATAATGCTTTTACAGCATTAGATCTGCATGCTGTCACTCAGGATTATTTTAGGAAGCAGGAGGCAATGGAGTTACTGGGATCTGGGAAATGACAAATGCAGTGACACATTCAGAGCAGTAGAATATACACGTGGCCTTGCAGGGGTATTTGGAAAGAAGACTGAGGAAGTAAAAACCACTGAGCCGAGTTCTGTGCCTGTTTCCATTGTATTTCCTTTCTGAATTTCCTTTCCCCAGAAAAGCTGAACCGATTTAGTCCTGGAGCTGTGCAGTGTTCAAGCACTTCATTCCTCCTCAGGTTCCCACTTGGAATTTCAGTGGGAAGGTGAGTTTTGCTCACAGATTGGTCTCTGGAACCTTTTGAACACGGAAATGTTCCCATCAGAGTACACTTAGGAAGTCTTCTTTTTCTTGTTTGGTTCTTTGTTTTTTGGGATTTTTTATTTTGTTAGTGTTTTTGGGTTGGCTTTTTTGGTTTGTTTTTACAGTAGAAAGTTTATTTTCTTTTTCTTTTCTTTTATTTTTCTTCCTAGGAGTCTGTGTTGCCACAAATCAAAATTGAGGCTTTTCTGGCCCTCACTCTTCCTTGTTGCACCCTGTCTTCTATGATTTGTAATGAGTCTTTCCTTAAGGGAGCATTATTCCTGCTTAGCTTTCACCCAGTGTATCCCATTGTTCAGCTCTGGGCAATTGTTTTGGGATATTATTGATTTTATGACTTACATTGTTGTCTGCACAAAACCAGGCCCATTTGGGGCAATTTGCTGCTTTCATACTTTCTGAGGGAAGGGAATGTATGTTGGCTTGACTAAAGCAGCAACGAAACCCTGCTATTATTTTCTGTGGTTTAAGAAGGGAATCCATCTCATGTTTCCCTGAAGGCACTTCTGTGATCAGGAATTACTACAACATTACTCAGAGCCCTTTGTGCAGGCGTTTACTTTGGGATGTTATCCCAGATAGCGCACATTGCTGTTCTCCTGATTGGCTGGCATGCAAAAAAAGATGGGAGAAGCCAGTCTGCCAGGCAATTCTAGCTGCAGTTCCATGAAAATTCAGAGCACTAGGGGAATCTTCCAGGAGAGAGCAAGGTACAGCAATAATATTACTTACAAATTCAAAGCATTGTGCAAAGATTAAATCATCTCTGAAGCAGCTCCAAGTGATATGTCCTAGTGAAGTGATTCCAGTGACTGAAATGCTTCTCACACACCAGCAGGCAGGGAATACAATTAAGGAGAAGAAAGTAAGAGCAGCAAGGACAAATTGTGGCTTCAGGGTATGCATCCAGATGCTCCTAATGGATTGTTCCGCCCTACAATTGCTCTCTGGCCACATGGGCCGCCTGTCTGGGCAGGGAAGCACAGGATTGAGACATAAAAGGAACAATAAATAGGTTATGTGGATTGTTACTTTTTCTCTGTTCAGGGGCAGTTTGCAAGGAGGACACCCAGCTCTGTGCAGAGATTTCCAGCAATGTTCCCTGCACACAGGAACAGGTCAGGAGCCATTTGTGAGCAGCCAGGTCCTGCCATGGGACCACACAGTTCTGAAGGCAGCTGTCCCCAGCATCCACAGGGATTATCCATCATGTGCAGCATCCCTGTTTTACCAGAGACATGCAGGAGTGAGTCAGTTTGTTTTTGGAGGAAGTTACTGCTTTTAGCCACCTCACAGTGTCATTTTATGCAACATGTTCATGAGGAGGACTGTACCAAGAGCCATGGATGTATATATACACACATGCATGTATGTATGTGTATATATATATATATATATATATATATATATATATATATATATGTGGCATTACAATAAAGTGGCCACATATATATTTATGTATTTATATATTTATAACTTGCCACAGCATCCTTTTCTTCTTTTCCTGGCTTATAGCTCCCATGGTTCTTTTCCAGGCTCCATATACACAGGAAAAAGAAATTCTTTTGGTCTTTGCACCAAAGAAGGTGCCTTGTGGAAGTTGAAATGTTGTTCCCTACAGACGTGGCTTGAAGCCTGAAATTAAGGGGGAAGTATTCCAGAAAAAGAATCACTGAGAGAGCTCATGTGGAGCTGTAGCAAAGATTGATTGGAAACAGAATGAGGGCAAGGAGAGGTTGTACTGGACTTTGCTGATCCCTGTAGGCCCCTTCCAGCTCAGGGTATTTTATGATTCTATTCAAGACTTAAAATTAATATGCAGGGAAGCATGAGCTAACTAGAAATTCACTCACTCATCCTACTTTAAGCCCCCATTACTGCTTAAATGGCTAAGTAATTATATTAATAATTAGTATTCGTTTGATTAAACTCCCAAAGTAAGCAGACTGGAAATGCCTAAGCACTGGATTGCTGGTAAATGTGATTCATGCTTTGTGTGTGTTGGTCTATAAAAATGTCAGCAATCTTGATGTAGGCATATCTGCATTAAATTTATGCAGCTTCTTCAAAAGTGCTGCTATTTGTTTTGACCAAAACAAATCCATAATATATTCCTGTTAGAGGTGTGTGCCCACAGGAGGATGCACCCAGCTCTGGCTGATAAGAAAAGATGCAGAGCCCCGCTGCAATCCGTGGGGACTCTGTAAGGATGTGCAGCCACCCACGGAGTTACACATGCTGCAGCTTTTGACAACACAGAATACCTTCCCTGATGTCTTTTTTCTCTCTCCACTAATCCTCCTCCCACTCAGCAAGAAAGGTAGCTGCACAGGCTCACACAGATGCCACGCTTTCAGCCTTACTCTAGAATAATTTAACACATCTCTGGAGAACTGTTCCTGACTCTGCAGCGTTCAACCTGTACCCTCGGATAAACATTCAGCTTCTGGTTGATTACTATTCCCTATTCTTGCTCTCAGAATTCCTGCAAATTGTTGTTTTGCCACCTCATTTGGGTGGATGGAGCTGTGCTGTCCCCAGCTTCCCTCTGCCATGTGCTGCCATCCCCGTGAGTGTCGGCAGAAATGACTGTGCTCAGAATTTAAAAACAGAAATGCAAAACATGTTTGTCTGGTACAGAAATGCCAACCTGCTGAACCTCAGGTAGCCTCAGACAGTGTTTTTGACAGATCTGTACGTCTTCCTTGCTGCTGAAATTTCTGGATCTTTCTGTGTCAGAGAAGGAGTTTGCTCTTTTGGGGGTAGTTTGAGTACATGAGGTTTGTGATCCCATCCCTGGAGAGCATGTTGTGCCTTTGGCGTGAACTGCTACCTGGAGGGTCTTCTGGCAAGAGGAGGTGCCACTCACTGCACCCTTCTGGCTCTTCTTCCCAGCATACCAGATGGAGATGGACATGGAAGCACCACAACAGTCTCCACATGACGTTCAGCCAGTTCAGGAGTGAATTTATGCATGGCTGCTCGAAGTTTAGAGGGTGCTATAAAGAAGTGTAACCTTACAGAAATAAATAGTGAGGCACATAAGGCTTTACAACAAGAGAAAACATCACAAGTATAATCTGGCACTGGCCATTTTTGATTTGCCAGGGTAAGTGTCTCTACTCTGTGTGGTTGATTGAGGAAAAATGTTTGTGAGTGTAATTCAGAGGCTGGGTGGATTGAACTGATTCCTCTTCAGAGCCTAAGCTGGCTCTGTAAGTAAAAAGCATGCTTTGTCAGGGTGAGGTCTTTCAAAGTAATCCTGTTTTTACTTTTTTGCACAATTCTTAATCCCTTTCTATTCTTTCCTTGTATTTTGGGAACATTTGGAACCTGTGCCACCACTTGACCCCACATATGTGCATCAGCTCCATGACTCACCTTTGAGCATCACTTACTGCACATGATGAACACTGGGTTTGTGTAACAGATCTCTGGCAGAGCGGTTAGTTCCCCAAGGTTTTGTGTGAATTAGAACAATCTGGGATACCCATTGTACACTTGTTTCATGCTTCAGTGTTTGACTCACGACTCTAATCTGGTACCATCTTCATGGCTTTATGTACCTTTTACCCGCCTACAGCTCAGATTGATTTTCCTCCTACTCACCCTTTTGCTCACTACTCCCCTCCCAGTTCTCCTCTAACTAATCCCTCGTGTTTCCCTCTGCTCTGTTTTGTTTGTTCCCTCTTCTTCTTCCCTCCTCTGTGTGCTCAGCCTGCCCAGCCAGGGGATGCTGGGCCAAGGGTGCCATGTGGGCCTTACACCCAAGGGGGAAGTGCCTTGCTGGGCTCCTCAACAGACTGACACTGAGCACTTCCAGGAGTATTTTGGAATATGGATTTTCTTAACTGGCATTCCTTATCCTACACCAGAACTCTCTTGTACTGTTAATCCTATGCAATCCATTATTAAACCATTGGGAATCTGTTTTGGAGAGAGATCCTGCATTTCCCAAACCACCCTCAGTCTCTGGGGAAATGCTGGGTAGCTTGAGTTGAAGTAAGACAAACAGCATAAGAAAATAGAGGGAAAATATTCTGGCTGGTTTGCACATGGCTGATTTCATGGTATGCCCCTCAGCCTGGAATTGAACTGTTTATAAAGATAATTCCTCTAAGCACAGACAACAGATCCATTTCCCTACTGCAATCACACTCACAGAAATCCCAGTGAAACACTTGCACGTGAACATTGTGCAATTTTATTGCTGCAATGCCCACTGTGGGCTAAGGCTCCTTAGGAAGTTCAGTCAATAACCTGTGCCATGACAGTTTGCTTTGGCTGAATGCACAGAAAGTTTACAAAACAATACAAACCCAAATGGAACCAAACAGCTCATTGAACAGGAATATCCAAATGCCTCAGTGTGAGCTGATGGGATGGGAGCCACATCCTGGCAAGCACTTCGTGGGCTTGGAGCCCAATCTTCCACCCCTTTAAGAGGGATGCTGTTGCTTTCTGTGCCCAAGGATCTTCCAGGGTCTCCAAGTTATTATTCTTCTTCTTCTAATGAGCTTCTAATGTTTTACTAAAGAGCAGGTATTTCCTAAAAGATTTGATTTGAGGACATCACCTGAAGGAAACCACAAAAAGTCAATTTTCTCCCAAATCTTTATAGCCCTGTATAGAAATGGTTGAAAGCTTCTTACACCTGCTTTCAGGAACACCTGTCAGTATTGTGAAATGAAGGCACAGAAATGGCAAAGCTCATCACTGCTTTTGAGAGAGGGATATCTAATATCTCTCTTTTGGACAGGAACAAAGATGGGGGGCTGAGATTTCTTGCCAAACCCCACTGAAGTAGTTTGTCTGTTATTGTATGCTTGTCACACTTTAAAGGATCTAAAAGTGGGACTGTGAGTTTGACCTGCCTTCAATTCTACAAGAAGCAAAATCCTGAGGCTGTCTGGATTTGAGGTTAGGTGAACGAATTCTCTTTTAGAAAGATGACATTAAAAGTAGGGATAGCCCATTGTCCTCGTGCTTCCAAAATCTCCCTGGAGGAGGAGGATTTGTCCTAACTTGGATAAACCTCTATAAACGCACTTGGCTTTTGGAATGGGAGAAGCCATTCCGTGCCCTGAAGACACAGGAGAAATGATTGTTAGCTGCAGCCCAAACACTGGGGGTTAGGAAACCCAAAGTTCAGGAGAAATCTCCACCCTGAAAGGAGATATGCATGCATGATTTGGAATTCCAATGGGACGGGTGGGGTGGCTGTGCTGATTACAGTTTGAGGCAGGAATGATAGAGGATTTACAAAAGCTGGGCTCCTTCCCAGAGCTCTCCAGCTTGAACACAGCAGTGTCTCCTCAAAGGTCTCCAGAGAGGGATTTTAGGGCAAATTCCCTGCTGATAATCCTGCATAGAAGGAGCAACACAGGCAACAATCTGGAAACTTCCATGAGACACAAATTCCTGTGTCCTCTTCCCAGGGACAGGACTCCAAAGCTTGAGCCGACCTCTCCCTTCCTTCTCCCTTTCTTCCAGAAAGCATTGGTGCAGGATTTTCACTGGGGCTACGCCAGCCAAAAACACACTTGCAGGATCTTGGACAACGAATTGTGTCCTCAGCAATCATATTTCAAGCTCATACAGAGTATCCCACCATGGCATGTGGGGGTGGTGTGCTGACAGCTCCTCAGGTCCACACCAGCTTTAGCAGGATGTGAGCAAAGGAAAGCCATGTTTGGTGGGGTAGCCCAATGCTGCAAGTACCAAATCCACAGCCAAAAATGCTTTACAGGAAGGTGCAGGTCTGCTGTCTCAGGGTTGTGTTTGTCATGGCTCTTACTCCCAAAGAGCCACCCTGTAACGGGCTGGGAGGGGAGAAAAGAGGGTGAGGATTGCAAAGGCACTGCTTAGAAATGAAATGGATTGTTGGAAATCTCACAGGTTAAGGACAGCTGGGGGATCTTGAAGGGACTGAGTGTGCTACAGATTCACAGCAGGAAAGGGACTGAAGGAGAGGGTTATGGGTCTGTAAAAGGACAAATCTCTGGAGAAGATGGACAGCTGATACTTACTCCCTATGCACCGTAATATAAGAACCAGGAGAAATCAAATTACATAGAATTATAGAGAGGCCAACAGAAGGAGGTAATTTTCCACTCTGGCCAGTTGCAGAGACAAGAGACAGAGCAAGATGAGCCTGAATGTTAATTACACCAGTCTTTTAGGCCTGGGGTTTTTCCTCCCTCAAGGGGTGAGCAGCCCAGGGAGCACAGGGAGAGCTCCTGTCCCTGCAGTGGCCTGTGCTGTGGTGGAACAGGAGAGACAGCATTGCTCGGGAGATGCCCCAGAGATTAGAGGCTCTGGGCCTGACTCAGGCCCATGTGACTCACCTGAGCACCGGTATTCCCATGGAGGCTGTGGAAAGCTCCTGTGCCTGACTCTGTCCCCAGCCCTCAACCCCAGGTCTGTTGAATGCTCTCCCTCCCTGCCACTCACCCAGACAGAGAGTGTCACACAGAGCTGGGACTCACACACTGCTCAGTGACACAGTGTAGATCTGAGCAAATTTACCTCCATAAATGCTTCAGGTTTCATTTAATTTTTCCTTTTTCTCTCTTTTGCTGTCCTCCCCAGGGATGTCTGCCTGTGATTCTCAGTACCACAAGCATTCCAACAAACCCAGGGTTATTAACACAGACAGAATGTGAAATTCAAGTGAAAGAAACAGTCTGCAGAACAAATCTCATGGTATTTAGATTGCTCATGGGCTAAGCAAGGTAAAACGTCCTCAGGTTAAGTATTGAGCTGGAAAAAAAGCCCTGCTCTGTGGCAGCACTGCCCAGCTGGTCCCTGCCAGTGGCCCTGCTCCCTGGGGACCTGGCCCCTCTGCTCCCACACTATCCAGAACACTTCCATGCTGTGGGAGATGGGGAGCTGCAAGGAATTGTCTGGAAAGCAGGCCACTGACTATATCAAAGGCCTTCCAGAACAATTAGCAGCCCCTGTCCAAAACCTTGTGGCACCACACCTCGTGCAATTCTATTATTACTCTTTAAATAGCCCCAAAATGTTGGGTTTTTCCTTTCCTGTAAACTACTGTAAATTACTGACACAAACACAGGGCTTCTCTTGACTTCTCCTTCTTTTCCTGCTCATGCCTGCAGTGTTATATTGTCACTGGGAACTGAGCAACAATTAACAATTTATGTTTGTGGGAGCTTGATTCAACTTGGCTCCTAGCTTTGATGAGTTTTCTATGGCATTCCCAATAATACATTATAAAATACTGACATGTTCTAAAATAGTTAATCTTTTACTAGTTTTCTGTGTTCTGAACCATACTGAGCCCCCAGCCATTTCAATAATGCTTCAAGGAAGGTATATACTGAGAACACAGGCAATTATGTTACTCCAACAGCAATCTGATAAAATATTAACATTTCTTACGAAATTTTTCCAGAAGAAAGGAGAAAAATCATCACCAGACAGAAGCTTTGCAGTAGGAAAAGCCTTTTTTCAGCAAAAGATTGTTAAGTAACACCATTAAATATTGAATGATGCTGAGGTGTGCCAGTACACAGCCTCATTTTGGCCCACTGTGATGCAGATTTTATTTCCTCCTCTACAGAAATAATGAAATCCTGTTTTAAACCACGAGGGAAAAACCGATCAGATAAAATTTGTACCTTGCCACTACTACTTTTATGATTTGTTAAGTCCACTGGAATGAGTAATACAGTGTGAATAGAACATGCTAAATACCCCTTGGCAGTCACTGAAGTACAATAATCATTTAAAAGACAGGAATTACCAAACTCCATGTGCAGCTGGTGCCACATCAAACCAAAGAGAGCCTTGTCTGGGTGATTTTCACCTCTGCACTCTCATTTTATATTTCGCCAGAGCTGTTGAGAATAAATAAATAATAAATTGAACAGCAAAAAGCAAGTCATTCTGGGCAGCTTCTGGCAGCAGTTTGCTCTCATAATGCTGTTTGGTGAGCTGGAAGCATCCAGCTCATTTCCTAAAGAGCATTTTCTGCTTAGGTCGGGGCTCTATTAATCTGTTCAAGCCAATTCTCTAAAATCCAAACCATCTGTATTTGGGAAGATCATGGTTTATTTGGATTCTCTTTGTGTCTGCTGTCAGTAGATGATTAAAAGTATAAGGGATTTACAGTGTAAAGTCTCTCTACTGGCATGTTATAGCAACCTTCTAAGTAGCATCTCCCAGTATTTGGGTAACAGCTGGTACAGTTAAGTCCAACAGGGAAACAAAGAACAGCCACAAATACTGGAAATGGCTGAGCTTTGGCAGCGTAGAATGGCTGCAAGGAGTGGGGATAGCTGAGCTTTCAGTGTTTCACTGGCTGTTTTACCAGCAGTTCCTGAAGATTCCTTGTGAAACACACAGCAGCGTTCAGGTAACATTTTTATATCAGGAATTTCTAGGGAAGCAGTGAAGCAGTCACAGATCTGGCCCAGCAAGCCACTGCTCCCCACTGTCCTCCTGCCCCCTGCCTGGGTGCCACCCAGCTGTGAGCAGAGCATGCAGCACTCACAGGGGTGCTGCCTCCTCCCACTCCCCACTGCTTCCTGTTCTGCACAGGTGGAGGCAGCCTCAGCTCTCATGGAGAATTGCCAGTCCTAAGACATACTAAATCTATTTTCCTCAGAAAATTGTAAATAATTCATGGGCTTGGTTCTATAAAGAGGCCAGTAATAAATCATCCGAACGGCACCTGGAGATTTCTGATGTCAGCATTATCACATGAATTACATCTCTCCAGGGCCATCTATTATTGTAAACACAATTCCAAAGAGGAATTATGCATGTAGCATGCACAGGCAAACAAACAAGTAATCTTCAGCCTGGATTCAATGCTAAAGCTTTGCAATCCAACGGAGTTATTAGTGGCACTAATTTTCTGCTCTGGCCTCAGAGATCCTTTCATTCTGCTCCTGTACAGGTGTATTTTTCCCTGGGGAGCACCTGTTGGTGAGAATGCTGGCTGACTGTACACCACCAGCAACCCAGGTGCTGTGAGGTGCAAGGAAAAAGCCATGGATATGATTCCAGAGGGACATGGCCATGTGCTGCAGAAAAGATCTGGATTCTGAGGTATCCATGTATCCATCTTTACCAGGCTGGGATTACAGTTCACTTACAGCTGTTGAATTACACTAACTGTTTCTTTTTCATTCTGTAATTCAGAAACAGAAATATTCTTGAAAAGAAACCTGCCAGGGTCCTGATGGTTTCCAACCCTCGGTGTCAGCACAGAAAGATATGGAGACAAAGAACTGAGATGTGTTTATGGACTGAATGAAAGGACTCCTGAAATCCTGGTTTCCGTGGTATCCAGGGAAGTGGTGAACATGCTTCTCTCAAAGCAACCAAGTAGGTGAGTGAAAAGCAGGGGGACAAAGCTACACCCAGAGCTGGGAATGATCTGCTGAGCTCAGAACAAAGAGGAACAAAACCGATTCTGTGTTGGCAAGAGGCCTGTGGAAGGAGCCTGGTGCTCCGGAGGACTCGGCCATGCCAGGGTTTGCCTTGGCTGGGCACACAGCCCAGTTTGGTGCTGGAGAAGCCCCTGCCCAGCCCGGCCCTGCCTGCACTACGTGTGGTTTATGGCCAGGAGGGACCCGTGGCAGTACAAAGGCTGATGTCTCCCCAGGCTGGACTTTAACAGTTCATGCTCAGCTCCGAGGCACTGCTATCTGGGCAGAGGTCACATCCTTCCAGCCCCAAAAGGGCTTTGGAAAGGCTGGAAAAACGCTTTTTGGCCTACAGACTGCTGTGCAATCTCTCCAGAAAAAGGGATCTCCTTTTTCCCTTTTTGCTGCGCTCTGTGGAACAGAAACAGGTACAAGGTACCTGAGCACACAGAGGCAGGCTGCTGAAGCCAGAGCCAGTGGCACTTGACATCAGTGCCCAGAACAGCCTTGTGTGGTGACAGATGTGTCCCCTGCCAGCAGCCCCACGTGCCTTTGCTAACACATTGCATAAACGTGTCTGGGCACCGCTGCCATGGAACTCCCTCAATAGCCTGCACTTAAGAACCGCGTACTGCCAGGAGATACCGAGAGATCATAAACGGAGATTAGCATAGGGAGGGGCACGGCTGGGGCAGAGCCAGCTCAGGGCCAGAAAACAAATCAAAGGCTCATTTAGAGCTAATGCGGGACTTGATTTTGCTCAGGAGTCACTCCAAGCGTCTACAGTGTTTTGTTTCCCTAAAACCCGTGATGGCGAGGGGAGAAATGACACACTGAGGGACCAGCTCCGACTGCTGCGGAGACCCGCGGACAGCGGGGACTTCGTTCCTGCGCCTCCCGGGCCCGGGCCACATCCCGGGACAGGCCCGGTCCCGCGCGGGGACACATCCCGGGACAGGCCCGGCCGTGCCACTCCCGCCCACTGGGGGGCGCGCCTGCCACACGCGCCCGCTGCCCCCGCGCGCCCCCCGCGAGCGCACCCATCCCTCGCGCGCCCACTTCTTCCCTCCCTTTTTACCCCCTTGTCCGCGCGCCCCCTCGCGCGCCCCCTCAAGCCCGTCCCTCGCGTCCCCTCACGCCCGTCACTCAGGGCGGTGCGGGCGCGGAGCGGGGCTCCTCCCGCACATTGTGCCGCGCCCCGCCCGCCGCCGCTGGGCCGGTTCGGCGCTCTCCCCGCCCCGCCGGCGCTCCCCGTCCCTGCGGCCGTGCTCAGCCCCGGCCCGCGGCGGCGGCGGCAGCGCGGGCGGCCCCGCCCCCGGCCCCTTTCCGCCGGGCTTGGCTCCCGGCGCCTTCCGCCGCCCGCGGGCCAGCGGCGGCAGAAGCAGCAGCAGGCGGACGTGGAGAAGGCGGCGGTGGGAGGCTCGGCGGGCCCGGGAGCGGCTCCATGGCGACCGCGGCGGCGGAACCAGTGTACGGGCTCTCGGAAGACGAGGTGGGTCGGTGCGGACGGGCTGGGTTCGGGGTGTGCTGGGGCCCCGTCGGCGGTAGCCGTGGCTGAGGTACGGGAGCTGGGCGAAGGTCGCCGGTCGGTCCGTGAGGGCAAGCGTTGGCCGCCCCTCAGGACTCCGCGCCCCTCCCGCGGCGGTCACTTGCCCAGGGGCGGCCCGGCCCGGGGAGCGCTGTCCGCACCTCAGGCAGGTGCGGCCGCCCAGAGCCCGCGGGTGCCTCGGCCGGGCCGGCGGCGAACAAAGAGCCACGGCCGGCGGTGTTGCGGGCGGGGGCGGCCGCCCCTCGTCGCCTCCTCCCCGCAGCGCTGCCCGTGTCCCCAGGGAGCGGCCGCGGGGCCGGAGCGGAGCGGCCCCCGGGCCGGTGAGCCGAGTACTGTGTCAGACACAGCCTGGCCCCAATGCAGATGGAGCTGATAAGCGGGGTAGGACCCGCGATAAGTAATCACCGTGTGCCGGCTTTATCAGCCGATGTTTTCTGCAGAACCAAACAACTCATACAGGCATGAGGAGAACGGTGCGGTTTACTTTAGGTGAATTTTAAAAATCTTATTTAATGTCCTTTTTGTTTCATTGCCTTGGTCAGGTGCTCCTTTTCTTAGGAGCCAGTGTCATGGAGCATCAGCAATGGGCAAGGCTGCATTACTGGGCTGTGGTTTCAGGGTATCGGCTGTTAGAGTGCACGTATTGCTTTTATTTTTACAGGAGTGAATAGTAATTGCAGCAGTATTGCTTCCGGTTTTGTGGGACTGAACACAACGGGTGATGTGTCAGTCTGTTTGTGGTGTAGAAGAAACTAACATTAAAAACATCTGCCTTGTGAAGCTGATAGACAGTGTTTCTTACGTGGTGTGTTTCAGAGGCATCGAGTCTGCACGACTGTAACGTTTCGTTCTCTTTGGGAAGGAGGTTCCTGGGCAGGCGTGGGTATTTTGGTGAGAGGGGCTGTCATTCTGTTTTTGTTAAATTATAAAGCTGAGAGCTGAGGGATTGCAAATGCTCTGCCTGTGTGTGAAGGTAGGGGAGAGGAGAGGGTGTCACAGGAGCCTTGGGTGATGTAGATGGCGAGCACAAGAGCAAAGGAGAACCTTCCTGGGCTGTTTCTATATAAGCCTTGGTGTGAGCACAGCGGTGCCTGGCATCTGTCCCCAAGCAGCTTTGGTCAGCTCCGGTGCATTGCCTGACCCTGCAGGTAGCCGGGCCCACTGCCGAGCCATCTGCAGGGCCCTGCTTGCCCCGGGGCTGCCAGAAGGCCTGCGGGAATCCTGCCTGCTCCTGGGCTGCTGGGGACTTTGCGCAGGCTGAGGGACGGCTAAAGGCAGTGGGCTTTGCTGTCCCAACATGGGCATTCAAAACATTTGGTTGGAGGTGCTTTTGTGCTTATATTAGTAAGTGTGTTCTGTGAGGAAAAGGGAAGCTGGAGCCACCCTGCCAGGTCCCAGGGAGGTGGCTGAGAACATCACGCTGGAGCTTGGCTGCTGCCTTTGCTGTTGTGCGTGCGCTCACTGTGTCTTTTGTCCCTGCCTCGGCATATGCTGCTACTTGCACAGAATGCTAAAGAGAAACGGATACAGGCAGAAATCTGCTGTCTGCTCTCACCTTGGCTTGGAGATGGAGGGATGTCGGGAGAGTAGGGGCTGTTCCTGCCATGATACTCTGCCCCAGCTGGTACTGGAGAGCTTGCCCGTGGAGCAGGGGGCAAGGAGATCTGTTTGTCACTCATCTCCCGAGGTGGAACTAAGCTGTTGGAAAAGGAGCGAGCTGCTGGGAAAAGAAACACTCTGGTCTCTCAGCAGTGACCAATATCACAGCTGCAGTGATGAGTACAGCCACACTGACTGAGGGACAGGAGACTGTGCTTTGTTTCCTGCTTTGCTGTGCAGTTGCTGATGCTGGACACTTCTCAGGAAGAACAGTGACCATCTAAAACTATGGCAGGAGTCCACAAATGGAAATAGGATGGAAGAAAGGGAAAGGGGACTGAGGGAGGGGTGGCATGGAGAAGGGTGCAGGTGATACTCACAGCCTTTTGAGCTGTATTTTCATGACCCTGAGAGCTTGACCCGCTGTTGAATCTCTAGTAATGGGCAAAGGAGAGCATGGAGGGGGGAGGATGGTCTCTTTCAGGAAGGTGCCTGTAAGAAAGCTCTAGTAAAGCTCAAGAGGGCTGAGGAAGGTGTGTTGACAGTTCTCTGCATGCTGGCTTGTGTGGGTAATGACTTCCCGCTAGCATTGGCTTGGACTTGGCTCATGATTTTTTGGAAAGCAGAGCTTTGTTAGCTGTGAGAGGCTGAGTTGCATATGTGGACATATTCAGCCTATTCATTTCCTTTGTTCCTGCCTGGGATTGAAATGCAGTTTGCAGATCTGTTGTAGAGGGGTTTTGCAGGGCTTTGAGTGGCCTTGTGCAGTGCTTCCACTCCTGGCACATTTGCTGATTGGAAAATGCAGTGATTTACATGCAAGCTGGACTTGCTGAGTGGCTCTCCCGAGAGAGAAGCAGCAGTGTGTGGTACAGAGCAGAGGCACAGGCTTCCCTGCTGCTCGCACAGCTGATGTGTGTGGTAGGCGTGGAGCAGGCCTGGGCTGCGCGTGTGCCGGCGTGTCTGCAGCGCAGGGGCTGCCCTCATCCCTGCGGGTAGCTGTGCTTCACAGGGCTGCCCTCCACGGGGACATTGTCCCCTTTGCCCCAGGACTCTAACAGGTCTTGGAACGCTTGGCAGGTTGGGGATTTGGGGATCACTGAGTCACAGGGGATGAGCCAACCATTGCAGCTTGCTATGGCAGACCATATTGTGTTCATAGAGCAGCCTTCTTGTAAACCTGAACTGCAAAGTGTTTTATATTAATTACTTTGAATTAGTTGTAAATCAGATTCATATCCTGCCAATTTTTCACTGGGCCAGGCTGCCCAGAGGGTGTTAGAGCTCCCTCCTTGAGGCTCTTTGGGACCATCAGGATACAGGCCCGGGCAGCCAGCTCTGGCTTAAGCAGGGAGTGGGCCAGGTGACCTCCAGAGGCTCGTGCCAACCTCAGCCCCTTTGCAGTTCTGTGAAATAAGGCTCCTAGAAGCTTAGATGCTTTCATGCGATCTCTAAATATCAGTGTATATATAAACTTGCAGCCCTTTGTAGCGGAAAATATTTGTGAATGAAGTGTACCTCTTGTTTGTTTCAGTTTGGGTTTCTTGAGAGTCAGATATTGCCCACGCAAATCCACAAATATTTTGCTTTCTCAGTGTCCTTGGATGGAAGGAAAATTTGCAGCTCCTTGGATCTTGTTTGCTTGAATAAAAAATGGAACTTCAGAAAAACGATCCTCGAAGAGTGTCTTTTTATACTTAAAAATATTAGGGGGAAAGAGGTTAAAAATTAGAGGGGAAAAAAGCATATGTGAGGCTGCTCTCTGCAGTTCAGCATTCTTCTCTTTTCAAGTTCTATTTAACTTCTGTGACTTGTCATTGAGTCAATTGGAATTAGAAGCTTCCTACTGAGATGACATTTTGTCATGCCTTAGAAATTGTCAAAAGGATCTTATGTTCCTGAAAATATCTCGATGTGTGAGATACAATCCCATATGCCTCAAGATAAATAATTCTGCATGTAGTCACTGCAGCCTAACCTTTCATCTTAGTTTTTGTGTGCTGTGCTGGGCAAAGCCTTGTGCCTGAGGAATAAATCCTGAAGGATTTCAGGACCTCAGGAGCCTGTGTGGTGCTTCACTTTACTGAGACACACTTTGGTGATAGGGAAACAAGCCCAGTTCTGAGTGTGATGGAAATGGTTCCTATGGATAGGATGAATTCCTGTAAAGCACAGGCTCCCCTGCACTGGATCTGACATCAGGGTGAGGAATAAGCCAGGATTTGCCACAGTGGTGCTGGGGTGAAGTGCAGCTCGTGCTGTGGTGGATAAACTCCCTGTTCGTGCAAACTGTTTCAGACTGAGGCATATGGGAGCTTGGCTTTTGTGCCTCGTGTTTACATGTTCCTGCTGGATTTGTTGCTCTGGAATGATCTCCCTTGAGGGTGTCTCCTTCCCGATAGTCAGTGTCATATTAACAGATCCATGAGATGGGGCTGCAGGGGCCTCAAGATGAAGATGGTATTGCTCATGATCAGCAGGATTTATTGGGGAGGAAAAGGGCCGTGATTTTCCTTCCCTCCCCAGACTTGGTGACAGCAGTGAAGTGGGAGTTCAGGGCTGGATTTCTCTACTTTGCATTTGAAGCAAACCATAAACTTTGGAAGTAATGGCAGTGCTGAGTTGTTGTTGCAGTGTCTGTTGTAGATGGCTGCAGTTAGATTTCAGGTGACGTTTCTTTTTGTGTGGTTTCCTCAGTGGTGAGGCTGTACCCTGCTGCTCACCCTGCTTCCACGCTGTGCTGGCATGGCCAGAGGTGTTTCCTGAGCCAGGCTGTCCCCGTGGAGCCTCTGGCAGGACTGGTGCTGGGAAGGGTTCCAGAGCCGTGTCCCTTCATCTCACTGGTTCCCAGCTCGGCTGCTGGAGCACCACTGTCTGCTGTGGCACTGGCTGAAGGAGCAGGGCACTGATGTGCTGGAGAAGCAGCTTGTGGCCACTGTGGCTCCTCAGCTGGGAGGTGGACAGGGGCAGTGTGGGGGACCAATGTGCCCAGGGATGCACCCCTGGCCCCATGAGCTCCAGCCCAGCCCACTGTGTACCTGACCCTGCAGGCTTTATGTGAAAAAGCCCTTGAGTTCCTTGAGAAGATGCACCCTTTGTCACTGCCACTGAACACAGAGCCTTTAAGTGAGAGCTCTGTTGTTTCTGCTCTGAATATTCTGGTTATGTAAAAGCCTCACTCTGCTATCTGAGTGTGAGAGGGGCCTCCCTTGGTCACAGCACTGACAGTGTCTTAGCAATAAGCAACTCAGAATAGTGAATTTTTTATTGACCCTCAATTGTTTTTATAGACTCTAAGTGCACTGGCTTCAGGGATAGCACGTAAAGCTTAAATGATGATTAAAAAGTCCAGGTAGGGAAGCATTTCATAAATGACAGGGCTTGCATATCTACTTGTGTGGCAGAATATCAAAATAGGCTGTGGTTCTCAGGAGGTCAATAGATCTTTATAACAGCCTGCATTTTAAACCAGCTTTTGATGAGTTATTGGCATGTTTTGGTCACTAGTGCTGACATTAAGTAAATTCCAATTTTATTATAAAATGAATGTGAAGACATTTAAGGAGGCTTGTATTAACATGAGGGTGTGAGGTAGGCGAGGAATGTTAGTTTTAGCTATACCGCCATTCCGAGATGGCTCTGTGTGCCCTGCGTGTTGTCCTGTGCTCTGAGGGTGGAATGCAGGTAGTGCAGCCCATGGTCTTGCCTTTGGGCAGGGGGAGTGAGCGTTCCTTGGGCTCCGTGGGAAGGGCTGGCCGCTGGAGGGCACTGCGAGATGGGAAATGGCAGCTCTGCTTTTCCTTCCCCGCACAGGGGCCATTTTCCTGGGAAGCAAACATGGACTGTGAGCCCCACACCTGTTGATGAGCGGGCACCTCAGCCCGGGCACAGCTTGTGCTGGGAGTTATGGATAACAAACCTCTCACGGGACTTTTGTGTTTTGTTTTGAAAATATCACCAGACGTGGAAGGAGTGCCAATGAGCTTATCTATCAGAAGGGAGTCGCTGTTACATCTTAGGGTGTTGTGGGAACAATCCACCCCTGCAGCTTCTAGGCTGGTGCTGGTCTCCAGCCAGTGAAGGGTTCTGTGAGATACAATACTTATCCTTTCTGAGCCAAACACAGCTCCTGCTCTGGATCTGCTCTGATCTGTAGGATCCAGAGCCATATCAGAGGTGGTGCTGTGGGTGCAGCCTGTTGGCAGCTCACCGATTTCTGCTGGATTGGGCTCAGTTGACAACCTCAGTCCCAGAAGATGGGATGGGGCTAAGACCTTTGCTTAATTAAACTCTGTGCAATATAAACTGGGACTTTCTGGGCAAGCTGGAAGCTTCCAGGCCTTGTAATAGCAGTGAGAGTTGGATTATCCAACAGCTTCAGTCAACAGAAAGTCGTAGATGTGACAACAATGTGCAAAAGTAGCTTGATTTAATTACAATTAAATTTTGGTATTGGTGAACAGAGAAATCTCATTAACTTCCATAAATTTCTCCATCTTTTGCTTTCACTGCTACTTCCTCTTAAATGTTTCTTTGTGTTGAATAGAGGGTTTCACTGTAGCAGTAGAAGTCTGTCCCCTTTTGGGAAGAAGTTCAGTGTAATCTTGTGTACACTGTTATTTTGGGTAAGCTGCCTAGGAATGTGGCACGGGCTGGGTCACTCCTACCTCCAGCACTGGGAGGAAGGAATGTTGTTTTACTGCTGCTAGGCAGTACTAACACCTGGCAGGGTTTACCTGAGACTGCAGCTGTGCCTTTCAGAAGTATTTAACACAGTCATGCCAACTTCTTCCAGCATGGGGTTCTTAAGCTGCCCAGTTTCTAGCGCTGGAGTGTTCCTTTCCCCTGCCAGAAAGAAGGAAGAAAACCAAATCCTTAGGAAAGGGATTGTTTTCTGTAGAAAACTAGTAATTAATTTTAATATAAGAGATGTGGCTAAATTGCACAGGCCTTGGAAGCTAATTGCAGTTAAAATAGTTAAAAATAAACCAGCCTATAAAAACAACTCAAAGCCCCAACAAAACAAATCCAGACACTTGATTTCTGAGATGGATTATGGAATTAATTGAGATGTATTATGTCTGCCAGGTCATGTCTGCCAGGGCAACAGACTCGGTATGTGTATTTGTAATTGTTCATTTTTTTCCTCCCTCCATTTGACCATAATTCCTGTGTGCTGGCAGGCTGTAGGTGTTTGTCAGAATCCTAATTTCTAGGATTTAGGAACCTTGCCTGTAACCAAAATAAATATCTCCAGTTGTGAGAACACTGGCTATTCTGAGGAATCACTCCATGAATGAGTTGGGCTTTGCCATTAAGCCACAGCACCTTATTTTTGTGCCTCACTGCACGGGTCAGTGTGGCTGTATCGCTGTCCTGCCAGCTCGAGTCAGGCTTTCCTGTTTCCATGTAGTTTTATCTGCTGGAGAGGAGCAGAACGATTTGGAACAGGGAGCACAACTGTGGAGTGTGCTGTCCTTTGGCAGATCCTAGCTTGAGGGTGGAAAGTATGTTCTGTAATCTGTGTTGGTTTTAATTGAAAGCAGTTCAAAGTCTGACTCTCCTTAAGCATCTTTATGTTATGTAGCTGATCACACTGAATTCATGGTGGCTTTTTGTAGGGATGGGAGCCATGAGTAGCGTGCAGGAGAAGGTGTCCTGGGATGACTCCTCATGGATGGTCTGTTTGGAAACTGGTGTGGTGGGGAAAATCTGCTCTTGGCCTCTTCCTGGTGGCATTAGATGTAAGGTTTGGAGCATGCTGCTCTGGAAGCCATGTGGACAAAAATATCTCCCCACAGAAATGCTGGGATTTGGGGTAGGGAAGAAGGCGGCCAAGCTGAGACCATGGGTGATGGAGACAGCCCAGGTGCCTGGAAATGAGGCTGTACTGGCTGCTCCCATCAGAGGTACTTTAGCCTAATTTATTAAAATTAACCAAATGTGGATTTGCGGATTTATGGGTTGCCTGTTGTGGCTGCCTCCTTAGCAGTGGGCATTTGTGGCACAGATGGGTGTGTGTGATGTGCTAAGGACCTTCAGCTGGTGCTGGTGTTGGGTATGTACTTAGGCTGAAAGAACTTGAAAATGCTCTGTCTTGGACAGATCTTGCTTACATGCAAATCCATTTTATAGCTGTGGTAATGGTGTCACTGTTTAGAGTCCAGGGTTGCAGGGACACCTCCCTACCTCCCTACATACGTGCCTTTCCCCTCTCCCTTTGTTAAAATGCAGTCTAAGTGCTGAAGTTTGTCCCCACTCCAGTGGATGGGAGGGCACTTGAGGTGCACAACTGCTGGGTCCAAGGAATGGGACTTGAGCAGCTCAGGTGCTGTGTGCCACAGTGAGGGGCACGTACTTTGTTTCAGGTAAGTGGTGGAGGCACATGTTTGGGTATTTATCCTTGCTGGCTGTTTGGTTTGTTTCAGTTCCATCTGCTCAAGTTTGGTAATTTACAATTTCATTTCTTATTTCCAGTGTCCGTAGAAAAGCATTCAGTCCCAGGGCCAGGTAAATTCCTGTGCATGCCTGGCCTGGAGTGTGTGTGAATAACACCACTCCTGCTACCATGGCCCCAGGAGGCACTTCTCCTCTCTGTTCGCTGTGGGAGGGAGCCTTGCTGTGTGCTTTTCCCTGGCAGAGTAGGCTGGTCCCAGCAATGCTGTGACACACCTGGGTCCTGACAGCATCCGTGCTGGCTGAAGGTCTGCAAACCAGGGCTGGATGCGGGCCTTTAGGAGAGATAATGGGCAGTGAACCTGAATGGATTGTTCTCTTTTTAAGGTAGCGCTACAGATATTTTTTTCCAAATTTTGTTTTTTGTACAAAGTGGATTATCCTGATGCTTCTGTTGCCTCTCTTAGCTAGAAGTTGCATTCTCATTCTGTGCTCTAATTAGCATGATAAAGAACGTTGCATTTTCCTCCCCTGTGTTAAGGCTGAGATTTCACTTATCCCTGTTTAGGGGTCAGCTGCATCCCAAGGGGGGTGGCTGTGACACTCTGGAATCCCAGAATGGGAGAGGTGGGTGCAGCAAAGGCCAGCAGACCCCCTGTCCTGCAGGTCTGGCCTGGCTCTCTGGGAGCAAGGTGAGTTGTTTTTTACGGGAACATCCTGCAGCTGTACTAGAGGTTGTGCCAAAGCAAGTCACACAGTCAGGTTTTGGTTTTGTCCTAACTAGTTTCTGTTGTAGTTTGGAAGTCAAACATTATAAACCAGACTGTGCTAAGTGGTTACAGGCTGGGCGTGGATTACCTGCCAGGTCATTTGTCACTATGTTCCTGCGTGTTCCTAATGCAGGATCCTGACAGAACCCCTTTGGAAGCTGTTGAAACCATGGGCCCTTCACAACTGTTAGAGACTGGCCTCAGATCTGCAGAGTTAAGATGCTGGAGTTTGTAGCTAATGTGTGTTTAAGTCTTATGGTGACCTACTCATATCATGTGCCTATCTGGGTCACTTTTTTCCTTGGAATGTTGTCCAAAATTTGGCTTGGAACCGGTGCATATTTTAAAATATTTCAGTCACAGCTTTAGTCACTGTTTCAATTGACATTGTTATTAAAGAAATGCCTCTTAACACTGCTGGAATTGATTTAGCAAAGCCCTGAGTGGTTTTTTCAGCCTGCTGACATCATGAGAATTTACCTTTAATGCCTTGTGCTGCTGTCATTTCATTTTGGGTCTGGCCAGTTCAGTTCTGAGCTACTTGTACGTGCATTTGTGTTATTTCATTTCACTCCAGAGAGAGGTGATCAGCTGTAACTCGGTACAGGTACCTGTACCCTGGGCCGGGCATGCTGCACAGCTCCCAGCGGCTCTGAGTGTCTGTGCTCTATAGGGGGTGAAGTTGTTCTTTCAAATTCCCAAAACTTGGACAGGAAATAGATTCTGTGTGAGAGGGAGGTAGAGGTGAGTGCTGAGATGGCTGCTGCAGCTGTACCTGGTGAGGCAAGTCGCTAAGCACTCACCACTTTTGGTCACCCCTGTGTGCTGGATACCACAGCTGTGGCATTTGGGAAATGAAGTTGGGGTCCCCAGCCCAGTGTCCCTGCAGGCTGGAGCACACATGCCCATAGATAGATAGCCTTTGATGAGCTGGAATGTGCTACAGAAGCTCTGTGTGTCATTGCTCACTGTTGCTGTGGAAACGGGCTGCTTGTGGTGGTTTAGCACTCATCTCCTGATGTTTACTGGGAAGGTGAGGCAGTGCAGTAGCTCATCCCCCAGCCCGGAATCGCCTGCCAGGGCGACTGGAGCAGATTTTGCTGTGTTCAGTACAAGCAGCTGGGGTATGGGTTTGCATTCAGGACAGATACCATCCCATGGAATGTCTTAGGTTGTGTGTTGGTGTGGAACCCAGCCCATCTCCCATGGGAGCCTGTTAAAGGAGGCAGTTCTGTGCCACTGCAGTTTGGGCTCTGCAGCTCCAAGCTGGTTTTCTCCCTTTGCTTTGTACAAAAATTGTATAGATCATCTTGTTATTTCTGGAAGGAGATGTGACTTCATTTAAACCTGCCTGGAGGAAATGGAGTTTGTTCTTCAGACTTGTGTTAATTTGTGTGACCCCAAGAGCTTTTCACTGCTGTACTTCAGTCACTGTAATATGCATTTGTGCTCTTGGAAGAAAAATCCTGTTCTTTATTCCATAGGTTGTTGACTGAGCGATCTGCCTTGTGTGTACCTCATCATCTCTGCAGGTAGCAATGTGATACAGAGGCAGGAATAAGCAGGTGGAAGTAATCATTTCCTTGCACAACTGGTTGCTGTGGAAGCTGATGCACTGCCTGTAGCTTGCCCGAGGAATTCAGCATTGCTGTGCCCTCTGCTCCCTTCCTTTTGTGCCTCCTTGAGGAACATGCATCTGTGCTTCCCTGGACCAAGGTCCTGCTCTGGGATGCTGAATGACTGACCCTATTGCAGCGCTTCTGCAAAACATGGGTTCTGAATGTGCCTTTTGTCTGAGGCATAGAGCCCCAGTTTGCATCCAGAATGCCTGGCAAGACACAAAGTGCAGCCTTTGTTTTAGATAATGAGTGGTGAATATTTTAATGAGTGTTTCTTAGTCTAGTCAGTGTCAAGTACCATTTTGGGAACAAGTGACTGAGCTAACCTCTGAGCTTGTCTGGCAACAATCTATTTATTGATAGAATTTCACTAATTTTGAAGGAATTCCCCGTAAACAATTAATACAACTAAAAACCAAAACAAACAGCCACCCCAAATCCAACAACCAATGCAAGCAACACTCCAACCCCCGCTAAAACCCTTCCAAGCCTTGCATCATCAATATATATGCAGAAATTACTGATACAAACCAAAAAAGCACTCAGTATCACTATCGCTGTATTTGTTTTTCTTTAGAGTCTGTTCTTCTACACTGTGTAAAAGCCTATTCCATTAAAAGAAAAAAATGCCTTTAACTCAAGATGGTGCCTACTTTATTCCTCTTCAGAAGCACTTTCAGTGCATGTATGCATAGGAGAACTTCTGCAGCTGAATTACTCTGTCTCCTGCACTGGGCATGTTCTTTTACTCCAGTTATTTTTCATATCACCTTAAATTCTGTTCTCATCTTTGGCTGTTCATAGCATATCCCAGTATGTCAGTAGATGCACTGGAGAAGTGAGGAATTCCACTGCGGGATATGTCCTTCCAACCAGGAGGGGCTGTGTTTGCTCCTGCTCAGTTGCCCAAATCTAGTCAGCCTTTAGCCTGGATTAGTAACTAAACAGTTTTCTGGTTCTTTGTGAGACACCACAGTTCTCAGGTTGAAGAGCCTGCTAGCCCTAGGCTATCCATTTATATGAGAAATAAATACTCATAATGAACAAAAAGAGTCAAACCTTTGTCAAGGGCTGCTGTGTTTGTAAAGCGAGCAGGAAAGGAAGGGGGAGAAGGAGGTGGAACATGGTGTGCCAGGAGGTTGGAAACAGCAGGACTACAGGCAGGATCCAAAAGCCTGGCACGAGGTGTTTCTGGTGAGAGCAGATCCCATCCCATTGACTTGACTTTTTTTGTTTGTTTGTTTTTCTTCCCTGCTCTGGGCAGAGGCTGTAATGGAGTGATTCTTCCCCCAAATGAGAAATTCTTGGGGAGCAAAGCCTTAATGGATAAGAGGTACTGCTAGAGGCTATGACTTGTTATTCTTTAAAAAAAGAAACTTGATCAAGATGGAGAAGCTAAAGGAGTGAACTGCTGGAGTGACTGACAACACCACTCACTGAAATGTTAATCTGTTTGGAAGAATTTTTTCACCAGGGGAGGCTGGAAACTCATACAGTAACATTAATTATTAACTGCAGCCAAGAGCTGGAAGATCTAATTTAATTTCTGGTTGGATAATGGGATGATTCATGCAACAAATCAAACTGTGTCAGAAAGTGAAGTGTCTCTGTGAAAACAGACATTCCCAGCTTCTGCTCTGAGCTAAAACTACTGCAGGTAAGCTGTTACAACAGGTACAAAGTGGAAAGTACAGGCTGAATTCCCTGCAGATGTCAGGCTGCGATCCACAGGAATTAGGAGTTACTGCCTTCTCAGTCTGAGCAAACTCACCTCCCTCAGCCTCTCTGCTCCTGCCCCCAGCACCCTTTGCCCGTTGAGGCACAAGTAAATCCATTTTCCAGCCTCTGCAGAGCAGTAACAGGAGCAGTGCCATGGGCTGTTAGGAGAGGTGACTTGTGGGTTCTGGTATCCCAAAGTAATTAATTACAGTGTAACCAACAGCTCTTCCCTCTGGCAAACACCTCTGCCAGCCTGGCTGAGTGTCCCACACCCAGGGTACCTGAGCCTTGTGTCTTTCTGGAGCTGAAGAAGTTCAGAGCTGTTCCAGCTTTTAAGGATCCCACTGGCATTTCCTTGTCAGTTGGTGTAGCTTTGCTGCTCTCAAGGCTTTTCCAGCAAAGCCTGTTTAAGCAGCTCCCTGTCCCACCTTCCTCCAGGTGGAGCAGCCAGCGGTGCAGCTCTGGGCTGTGGGTGTGTGCTATGGAATCGATCCCTGGATTATCTGCGTTAGAAATGAGCCTCCAATCACAGTTTATTGTTGGATTACGCTTTTATTGAATGTGTGTTTTGTCATTAAACAGTGCAGCCACTGCTGGTTTATGGCCTGGAATCATTAAATATCTAACAAGAATATAGATTGTGGTTACATAAACATGTTTGTGCGATCTGTTGGCAACCAGCTGGGCTGCTGGAGTGAATGCAGCTCAGCCTCCCCTGTGTGATACAGGATCTTTGCTTGCTCTGTGACACCTTCCTCTAGCTCAGGTTGCTCTGAGCCCTGCCCAGCCTGGCCTCATTAACCAGAGTAACATTGCTGCTGGATTCGGGCAGGGAGTGGCTTTGTCTGCTGCATTCTGATGGAGGCTCTTGGATAAATCAGTGGATTTTTGTGGGAACTGATAGTCTAAAATCCAGTGTTCCACTGGATTTGTATGCCATTTCACATAAGAAAAATGAAGATGATTGTGTTAAGTGTGGGGTATAATTTTTCACTTTTTAAAAGTTTGAATGTTAAGGGCCTAGTGCATTTCATGAGATCAAAAACACCAAGGTGTTTAATGTCCTTTTAGAAAAAGAATTAAAATATAAGTGTATCAGAGGTTGATTTAGTGAAAGGTAAAAACTTTTGTGATGTGCTAGAGCAGCTGCTTTGAGAGCAAGTCCTCCTGTCAGGTCCTTCTGTGCGTTCTCACTGAAGGCTGCTAATTGGGAATTCAGACCCTTGCTAGTTACTGGATGGAGTTGTCAGACATCCACTGAGGACGTGGGTTTTTAGTGATTCCCTTTTGCCTAGTCAGTTTTGAAGTACTGCTGGACCCTGACCTGAGGATAATGAGGATTTGAAATTAAACCAACTTGCCTTGTTCTTTTGCCAGCGTTCTACTCAGAGAACCATCATTCCTTTGCTTTATGGTAGTTTGTGCATGTCAGAAACTGTGGTACTTGTTTAAATAAAACCTCGAGGTTTTAATTAATCAATCAGATTGGATTCTGTATCTCCAGAGGGAAGGAAAAGAAGTTCTGTCAGACTTTTCTTTAGGAATTTTCTGTTGAAATTCACAGTAGATGTTCAGCTTGGATGCAGATGTTCTTGATGCTGATCTGTCATGCAATATCAAGATTGGCTGTGGTCTTGGGGTGATTTTGTTGGGTCTTTTTCATTTTTAAAGCAAAGTCCATATAGGAGAGTCACTGTCAGGTCACAGATTGCTGCAAATGCACCAGTTATTCCCAGTCAAAGCTTTGTCGGGTTTTTAATATCAACAGGTACCAAATGCTTTTCTTTTTCTCTGCTCCCACCAAAGATTAAACACTTCTCTTGTCCGGAGAAAAGCAGATCAAGGTTTCCTTTGGAAAGAGAATTTCCTAGACTGTACATGCATGGGATGTACAGATGATTCAGCAAATTCACCCTCCTGCCCTTAGGCTGCTAGTGGGCATTGTGGTATCGGGTTGAGGGTTGGACTTGCTTATCTTGGAGGTCTCACCCAACTGTAATGATTCTCTGATTGCTGCATGGAACTGGAGAGCTCAGTCAATGAGATTGTGCAGAAAACAGTGTTTTACTTACATTCATTCTTTTAATGATATAAATAGGTCTGAAAGTTAAACAAGGAGAAAAAAGTCTTGTGCTGTACAAGAGGTCCATTCAATGGAAGTTCTTTTGCATCCTCTAGGTATTTCCAAAGCTTACAGGTGGCCTGGTTCAACACTCTTGCTAAAATTGCTCAGGTATATCTAACTGCATGGAGTGCAGTGGGTTTCTATAAAAACAGTTCACAATTCACTTGGAACACTTAGTTTTTTAAAACATGTAGTACAAATACCTTGTGAGCACATTTCCAGGAGGGCAGCACTGTGGTTTGATTGTTTGTTGTTAATTGTGAGTTTTCAGCACTGGGCTGGGTTCCTGGACTCCTGGTCCCACACACTGTCACTGATGTGCAGGTGCCTTTGATCCCCATGCTCCACTCCTGGTTTCTGTGTTCTCACTTGCTCATTCCAGTTCTGTGTGCTCTTTTCTGCTGCTTTGTCCCTGTGGAAGAGTGACATCATTATTGTGTCCCTCTAAGACAAACTTATGCCTTGATGAAATTCTGCCTGGTGTTTTTTTCTGCTGAGTGTGTCACTGCAGCCAAGGAAAACATGAATATAGCTCCTCTTCTTTAAAGGTCTGAAACAGGACCTGAATCACTACTGTAAAACATTTGCTATTTTTCTGTTGTATGAGCTTATGAATACCATAGTTGTCCAAGCTCTGCAGTTCTTTTAGTGCTTACTGGTGTTTGCTTCATCTTGATTCCTGCTTTGTGAGAATCCTTGCTCAGCCAGGAGTGCTCTGGAGGGCCAGGTATGCTCCATGAACTGACCAATGCACTGTAGCCAGGAGGGTCTTTATGATCCAAGCTGCATAGCCTTCTTTTCTCCAAGAGCTTTTAGGTGTAGTTGCTCTAATTTTGTGATCTGTGGAGAAAATAATGGGGTTTTTACAAACACATTGCATCCTGCAGCGAAGAACTCTGTGGGTAAGAAAAGGCACAGTTTGATTTACTCTTGGATTTGGTGAGGAGTGTGATGAACACATGCAAGAACAAAGTTCTGAGCTGGCTTCCTAGGCTGCTTGTGGGGAAGCTGAAAGGAGATTTTAGTGTCCTTGCTTGAGCCAGATGAATTGTAACCAAGTGACCTTTTAAGTTTGTTTTCTGTGCTGAACTTGCAGAGGAGAGTGGAGATTTGGGTCATAGCCCTGGTGCATGGTTTTGTTTGCATTGCACAACTGAGATTTTATCAAACACTGTTGGCAAAATTGCCACTGACAATTTCAAGATTAGTAAGATATTGCAAGAATTATAGTGAGATTTACCACATTCTGTTGCTGTGGCTTTCAGAAAGTCACTGTGATGTCCTCAGAGCTTTAGCTGTTTCCTTGGGGTGCTCTCAGCTGCCTTCCCTGAGGGTGATGGTGACAGCCCAGCATGCAGGGCACCCCACTTGGATTCTCCCTCTTGGGCTGCCCAACATTGTTTGATGTTAGGGGACAGGATAGGCCAATTTGGGAATTACTCTCTGCAGGAGGGTGATGTGGAATAGCTCCCTAAAACACGTTTTTTTCCACTCAGCCATATGTGGATTGCTTTAATCCACCAAATCAAAGTAGGAATCAGCTCAACTCTTCTGCCATTGAACTTGGTTTCAGTTACTGGGAGATTCAGGAGAAGCCTAACATGGTTATTAGGCTTGCTATGGCCAACGCTGGCCCTTAAGTAGATGACACATACTTGATTTTGCTTTGGAACTGCAGATCCTGATAGATGTTCCCCCTGCAAATGGGGAGAATTAGGAGCAGTGTGTGTTTGGGGAGCTGTGTGTGTGTAGCACACCGAGTTCTGTGTCTGAGTTTTCATTCAGGAAACCAGAAGTGCCACAGTTAAAACATTGAATTAAAGGTTTGTTGTCTTTTCCATTTGGATTTGTTTTGCCACCAAAACACTGAGTTAAAGATCTGTTATCTTTTTTAGTACGTTATGTTTTGCAAACTTGGAGATATAATAAAACTAGAGCTGAGGTGCTCAGTGGATGAAACCGGATTCACAGAGTCTCTACGTGCAGGTAACATTCCAGTGGGATCTGGTTTCTCTCCTCGCAGTCAGTGGAAATTTACCTCGCTGGCGCCTATCGTGGGTTGGAATCAAAAATGTCTCAACACAGAGGGCAGGGGAAAAAAGCCAAACTGAACCCAAGCAGCACTCCCCCACCGTGGCTCAGGTGAAGCTCTCTCCAGGTGAAACCCAAGCTCGCTGGCCTTTCCCCTCGTTGCCTTGGTGATGGTCATTTATTGCCTGTTTGTGGCTGAACTTCCGCGTGTGCGGGCGGAGGCGGCAGCTGAGCAGCGGTGCCTGGCGGAGCTCTCGGCGCGGGGTCTGCGGTAAGTGTAGCTCCCGGTGTGACTGCGGGGTGTGCTGCGGGTCCAGGGGACAGCCCGGCATCCCACACGGGCTGCATGCAGCTCAGGAAACAGGCGAGTCCTAAACCTGCCCGTCCCGGGCTGTTCCACTCGGACATGGTTTATATACCTTTGGAAAAACATGTTAAATGCTTAATCTTCCTGCTCTGCATGACAGCTGTTCAAATATTGGTTTGTATTGATCCAGCCGTTGTGCCTTTCACACTTGTCTGTTCATTTAAACGAGTCAGCCTTTTAATTTTATACCCCCATCGATTGTTATTTCAGGCTGCTCTCAGTGTGTACACTACATGTGTCATGGGATTTCTGTCCTGGTGGGAGCTGACATCTGCAGCCTTCATTCTTACACTAGGCTGCATTGGCTTCCTTTCAGTGCATTCACAACAGACACGTGTGTTCCAGAGCTTGTTGGGGTTGGTTTTACAGCACTTGTGTGTGGGTGTAGCTGCTGCTGCCTGAGATGTGTCTCCTGGATCACCCTTTGAAGGGGCAGCATTTCACCCTGCCTGTGGGGGAGAAGGCAGCTCAGGACACTGCTTGACCCGTGTTCCTTCTCTTCTGCTGTCACAACTCTTCTCTAAACTCCCTAGCTCCAGGGTATTTTATAATCCAAGGGCAGGACTTAATAAGTTTTCTTTATGTGAGTGCTTTAATGGGTCTTAGAAATTACTTGGCTTTCCAGAGCAACTGGATAAAGTTAATGTGGTGTGTGTTTAACAAAGAATTAACAGAATGTGAATCATACAGATAAATATATATACAAAAGTCTCCTAAATCTGTAAATACATCTGTTTTCTTTCATCTTTTTTGAAGTGAGTTGAGGTTTGTCCACTGTTGATGAAGTTTTGATCTATAATAGGTTTCCAGTTCCACAGCTTGGTTCCACCTAAATACACCGAGTCCTCTGAAATGGCACTGTGAACTCCAGCTAAGAGAACACAACCTGTGTAAAGGTTATCCTTCAGCAACTCTGTAACCTTTGACATGTTTTGGGAAGGCAGGAGTATGTAAACTCCATGTTAATGATTGGACAAAGCAGGAGTCGGTGTGGACGTGAGGTGCAGTGGAGCTCAGCACTAATAGGTAACCAGGCCCTGGAGGGCAGGTGCTGCAGCTGGGGGGGGCTGTGTTTGGGGGCAGGGACAGCTGCTGGAATGCTCACAGCTCCATAGCCATCCCCACTGCACACACAGCCTCCCATTCCCAGCAGCCTCACCACTGGATTGATTGGCAGTGCTCAGGACAGGCTGCTCAGAATTCCCACCTGTGTTCTGCACCGTGGGTGCTGGAATGGAACTGCAGCATCAGCTCTGGGGCTGCACAGAACACAGCCTGGCCTCTGGAAGCAGGAGCCACCCAGGGTAGGGAGTGGCAGCACCTGAGCCCCTTCCAGGCTCAGTATGCTCCAGGCGAGGTCGAAATAGGATAGAAAAATGTCTTTGTGGAGTGAGCTGAACTATGCTTCAAAAGGCAGCTTAGGATATGTGCTTTACAAAATAGGGAATTCAGTGGAATACAAAAAATGCAGTCAGGTGTTCACTTCCTGCACAGAAGGTGGATACAGTTTAATCTCATCACCAGACAAGTATTTCTTTCTGCTGTATAATTTGAGCTCCTAGCAGAACCAAAGATTCTTCCTTGGCAAAAGGCAACTCAAGTGGCAAGTGACTTCTGAAGCCTTGTCTCCTCTCAACTGTTCCCAGCTTGCCATTTCCTGCCTCCCGATCTCTCTGTTGTTGCAAGGAGGAATATTTGGCTGCTCATGGAAGGATGGGGTGGGATGATAAGCAGATGAGGGTGGGTTCTGGCCTCTGGAGTGCAGGAGAAGGCAAGGAGTATCCTAAGATTGGGTCCTGTAGTGTGCAGTTGCCTCCATTGCTTGCCGACTCAAAGGGGTATCGGATACTCTTGCCAGAAAATGGGAGTTTGTGTTGGGAAATTGCTCTTTAAGAATATGTTAGGTGGTTGATCACCGATGGAAGTCTGAGTGTGTGCTCAGCACTGTTAGCCCATGTGGGACCTGGAGCTGTTCAGCTGAGAGAACTCAGTGTTACACCACTGCTTCTGGCATCTCTTTGCTGTTTAAGGTACAGCCAGACTAAACAAGTGCTTTTTTCGAGTCCCACAGAAGAGCCATCTTGCTCCAGGGAGGGACCTGTCCCTTATGCATTCCATTTGATGCTAGGGGGAGGGTGTCCGTGGTGGCTCAGTGTGCCCGGAGGTTCCCCTGCGTGTGGCTCCTCCCCAGGAGCCTCGCTCCTGCAGTGTGTGTACCTGGTTCCTGCCTGGAGTCCCACAGGGCTGTGCTGTGTCTGATCAGCCCTAGTATCCTGCTTTGCTTGCTCTTGGTTGTTTACTTGTGAAGTAGGACTCCAGCTGGATGTTTGTTATCCTTCATTCAGCCTCACGGTCTGCTGTGTCAGATCCCCACTTCTCCTGAATCCTCCTCATCTGTCTGCTTATCCCACTCTGCTTGTGCTGGGGATCACTTTATTATTTGGGGTTTGGATCCTGGCTCTTCTCCTGCAGAATTTTTCTGTGGTTAGTGATCTCTGTCATTGGGTTTACAACAAAAATTAACCAAAATCCTAATTTTCTTGTACAGTCTTTTCAGAGAGAGCTGGGTGGAAACCTGCATCAGGTAATTGGTACTCTGTGAGTTTCAGGCTGTGCCCAGCCAAGCAGTCCTCTATCTGATTTTTTGGTGGACAATGAGGTGAGATCACTTCGTTGTTGCTGAAATAATTTACCTCTTTTATTTACCTGGACACAGCACACTTGGAGATAAAGGAAGAAATTGCCATACAAGGAGTCAGCAAAAGTTAATACATATGGCATACCTCATCACTAATTGAGGAGATGGTTTAACTGTTTTTTTTAAACATTACATATATATGTATTTCATGCATATGAAAATTGGAACAAGCATTTGCAAAAATACTTGTTCTGCTTGTCAAATTGGAATATTGAGAGGCTGAGAGCCTCCTCACAGGAGGGAACAGGGTCATAGCTTTTGGGATATTTAAACTGGATATGACCCTTCAAGTTTGTTTTTTAGAATCGATTTAAATCATCTGGAGCATCATCTTTTGTATCTTGCAAAACTCAATTAGGGAACCTCCAGTAGTGGGAGCTCCTCTTGCCTTTTTTCTCTTTTAAAGATGGTGGGAGGGATTGTTTGTGTTTTTCTTTGATTTCTTTTGAATCAGTTAACATGCGGAGTGCAGGAAGAAGATGCCACTCTAGCAAGGTTGATGTTGGACTTTGCCAGAGGGAATCTGAGTAGAATTGATAATATAGAAACAGCTATTGCAACTTCTCTTCTAGTTCTACTTCAGTGAGGTCTGAACAGTCTGAGTTTCTGCTTGGATTTTTCTGTGCTGTCTTCTCTTATTGAAGGAATTCTCTTGATCACAGTTTGCAAGTTTATTGCCTTTTGTATATTAAAACTTCTCTAGAAAACCAGGCACATGATACGTAGGAAAAAGCTTCGATATCCACTAATGTGAGTCCATTGAATCGTTCCTTTTCACATGCTGTTTTGTTCACCTCTCAGGTAAGCTTTGGGCTCTTTTGGTGAAAAAAATCCTGTTCCCTAATTGGAAAGTGCTGCTGGGGAGAACAGCACATGGCAGGTTTACAGGAAGGATTTGTGTCTCAAGTGTTGTTTTACTGCAGCCCAGTTCCTCGGGCAGGACGTGTGGGACCTGCCCTGCAGACAGGCTCAGTGGGACTGTTGTTTTCTGATCCCGTGTCCGTGTGTCCTTCCAGAGGGATGAGTTGGGCTGCCCAGCTATGGCTTTACTTTGGGGCTGGTCCTGACCTTCCTCACAGTCAGAAAATCTGTGCCAAGACAGCTGACAAAGCTGTGTCTGGCTTTCAGCTGCCTAAAGCAAACAGACTGGGAGAAACCTGTGGGAAAGTGTAATTGTTTTCTGACCAGGCTTCAAGGAACGGAGTGTCAAGTTACTGTAATTGAATCCAGTATCTTGCAGCTCTGGGAGCCTTATCAGAGCAGAGAACGGATCACTGATACGGGGACTGCAGAACCTGTTTCTGCTGAAGACTTTCCAGCTTTCATTCTGGTGGCCTCTTTGTGTTGCTCAAAAAGGGTAAAAAAAAAATAAAAAAAGGCCATTTTTACTGATGTTCCTCAGGTACTTCATATAATGAAGTGATAAACTGAGCATCAGGCTGATGCTCCGGTGATGTGCATCTGCAGGACTTGCCATCTGTCAGTGAACGCTGATTTGGAGCTCTCCACGTACACCAAGGTGGTGAGACAGGCTTAAAAAAATGATTCTAAGGATTTGTTTTTAACTGTGCACCCTGGATTTTTACACCACAGACATCTCTCATTACTAAAATGTTACTAATAATTTCCCTTGTGTTTGAAGAGCTTTAGTGTCAATGCAGAATGAATTTGTGGCATATGGATTGCTTAAGATGTGAAATGGCCCTGTTCAGCAAATACTCTTCTGCTTTTATTGCTATTATGGTTACAGTATTATTGCTGTGATGTTATTACTGTTATCTACTCGTACTCTGTCTTTATTGAAGTCTTAACAGCTCTGACTGGACTCAAATAGTCCTCATGGCTACATTCAGATAAGCCTTCCAAGAGGAGGTTCTTTTCCAGATCCTCCCTAGGAGAGACTCCTGCTCTCTGCTATCCTCTTGTTGCTCCTGAAAATTCTCTACAGCATGAACACTAAAGCCACTTTCTTTTTTGTCACAGGAGGAGTCTCGCATCCTCAGGGTGAAGGTGGTTTCTGGCATTGATCTGGCAAAGAAGGACATCTTTGGAGCCAGGTGGGTGTTGTGCAGTGCCTGGATCCTTGGAACAGGATCAGCTTGGCAGGGCAAGGGCCCTGTGAGGGCTGCAGCCCCCGCAGGTGCTGGGTGTGCGTTGGCACAGCAGCCCTGCCCGCCCCCGCCCCCCTCTGTGGGCACAGGAAGCAGCTCAGAGCCCAGGCTGCAGAACCCGACCAGGTAATAGCTGGGGACAAGCTGCTTCTGAAGATAAAATGAACCCCAGCCCAGTAATTTTCTGTGTCTGAAGGTTAATTCGGGCTTGACATTGCTGCTCTCTTAAGCCTAAACATGACAAAATGCTCTACTGCAAGTGTTCCAATCTACTTAGAAGGGTTTTATCAGTTTGAAATTAGTGGTATCCAATTTTACCTTTTATTGAAGTGACTAATTTCTTAATGTATAAATGAGCTTCCCTGTGGGTTTTCCTGTATTTCTTTAATGCTGCTTACAAATTGTTCATTAACTTGTGTATCCAGCTTAAAACTACATGAAAGCAGCAACTAAAAGGTTTTATCAGCTTCAGTATTTTGGGTGAAATTTGCAACAAGCGTTCCTTTGGTAGCTGTGTGCAGAATGTGGTATGCCAAAGCTTTGTTATTTTCTTTCTCCAAATGTGTTGTTTTGAAGAACAGGTTTTGATGCTGACCATAAGCAACATAACTTTTATCTTTCAAAATGCATGAAGCTAAATCCGAGTGTAATTTGTTCTGAATCCTATTGATGTGGCCCTTAACATATTTTAAGGAAATTGATTTCGAGTCAGTAGGATTTCCATAAAAGCAGAGTTAAAAACATATTCCCTACGTGTGTTTTAAAATTTGTTTTAATCTTTCAACTAAGTTAATGTACAGGTGTTTGAAAACCCGTGTGTATTGACTGCAGACCTGCAGCTCCTGTGGCTCCGTGTGGTGGAACTGTGCAGGGCTTCAGACTGGGGCAGAGCAGTTACTTGTTCCACAGCTGTGGAAGATGAACTACGGGGCATATGTTGTGTTTTGCAACTTTACCATTATAAAACACTGCTTGTGGGCCTGCAGAGTCTCAAAGCCATTTCCTTCTTGATTAAATCTAAGGAAAGTCTCTTACCAGTGTAGAGCACTGGAGAGACTGTAAAGAAATCTCGGTGCTCTTGAGTTTGCTTTTTTGGGATTCTTTTTGACCTAGGAAATCATTTTAATAGCAAGTAAGGGTACCCTGGGACACTCACTGCTCTAGGATACCCTGGGTGCCTTCACTGCTGTATTTTGCCTTTAAAGTCAGAAGGTAAGTGAAAATTGTGGCTGTCTGGAAGTTGAAAATGTGAAGTGCTTTTCAGTTAAAATTGCAGCTGTTTTTCAGTGTCAGGGAGCTGTGCTTCTAGTGGTGTAAGAGTTTGTTATGGGTTTATTGCTTTTATCTGCTCTTTTCTGAAAAGCACTTTTCTGGTTTGATTTCATGTGTCCAGGATCTGTGATGGAGCTGGGGAAGGCAGGCTCCAGGCAGCTGATAAGATTGTAAGTCGTGCTGTATAGTCCTGTTGTGAACAAGGCTGCTTGAAATGTGGCTGAATTCTTTAATTCATGTGTGTCCTGTCACTGTGGTTCGTGATGGGAGGAGAGCTCATGTGGCTGTGGCTTTGCAGATGACAAAGATGGCAGGTGTTTACCTTGTGCCTATTCTTTAAAGTCCTCTGTCACTGCTTCTAGTTAAGGTTCACTTTGAGTTAGGGTATATCTGGTTTGAACTACTGGAAACAGTGTGGAGATAGTTCCAGAGGTACAGCTATCTCCTCCAGCACCGTACTGCCTTGGAGCTTCATTGGCTAACAGCCTGTTCCCCTTCTGGTAATGATGGCTTCCCCGATGAGCAGAGACAAATCCATTGAAGGCAGTTGCTTTCATGAATTATTCACACCATTAAAAAAATAATCTGGCTTCTGAGTGCCTCTTCAAATGAGCTGCCTCTTCAGCACTTGCATATGTGCCAGAGGGAGAGTGCTCTGTGCCTCCTGGCCCAAGGAGGCCCCGAGGTGGAACAGAGCTGTGACTGAGTTCCCAGAGCCACCTGACTCCGGGGCAGTTGCTCAAGTAGGAGAGAGTTCATACTCTGTTGTTGCTTTTTCCTTATTCTAGCTGATTGGCAATTGAGGTTTTTCCAGTGTAGTGGAAATGGGATGTTATTAACAGTGTAGGAAAGGAAAGAAACAAGATGAGATCTTCCTCTAGCCCTAACTGGACTTGGGAATGCAGAAGCAGCATCTGCACTGCTCAACAAGTACCCGTGGCTCGTGGTTTGGCTGTGGAATAAAGTGTGGGGTGCAGGTGTTCAGGGGAGCACAGTCACTGCTGGTGCAGCCAGCTGTGTGCGTACCTGCCTGGGTGGGAGGGGAGTGGCCCCGCACAGGCAGAGCCCGCGGGTTCCAAAAGCTGCTGTTGTCAGTGGCACTCGGTGAGCAGCCCCGGAATGGCACGGGCAGAGCTGTCTGCTTTCCGTGGAAAATACTCCGAGATCACCCAGCCCTCTTGTCTGAGGTGTACGGCCAGTGCACGAGAGGGTGCTGGCATAGAAGAGATGAAAGGCTGCTCAGCAGAAATATGCTGGGTAACGGACAGTTTTATTTGTGAAACCCTGATGTCGGTGCTCGTACAAGTGTGTGAGATGAATTTTGGGCTGCCGGGTACGGGCACGGGGTACCGGTGTACCCATGCCGTTGGTGCGGGGCTGTGCCTGGCAGCAGAGGGCATCAGAGAGTTTCTGCAGCTTCCCCCGATGGCTTTCGAGCAAATGAGGCTGCAGGTTCTTCGCCAAAATTAGCGGGTTTTTACCCTTTTTACATGTTGTGTTCTTTAGGATGCTCTGGGTATATATTTCAGGAGCTGTACATGGAGAAATGCTGTTTATTTGAGGATGTGGTCCTGCTACTTAGTAAGAGGACTTGGTAATAATTCCTGATGGTTATAATATCATAGTAAAAAATAATTCTCATCAGATAATTGCTCAATTGAAAAATTTCTTTGTACAAATACAGAAAAATAAAATGTTCCTTGTTACTTGAAGAAAGGAATCTTCTGTATTCAGCTCCTCAGCTTTCCTGCCTGCCTGCTATCTGCTGTGATCTCTGAGTTTACCTGGATCTGGTATCTTTAAAAGAAAAAAGTGGCATGTCAATGAAATCATCTAAAGAAAACCTTTTGATCTTTAATATTTAAGGCAGAACTACTGTGCTGAGCTTTTCTCTTCCTCAAGCCAGGTGTCATGGAGTTCTCTCGCTCCTTCCCCAGCCTGGTGGATTTTGGAACTTGTTAAGATAATTTGGGAGTGTGAAATGGCATAGAAAGATCTATGTGTACATCAGCCCCTCAGCTTCAGAGGCTGATATGTGCATGTTCTGTTAGGGCATTCATTTAACCTTTGCAAAAAAAAATGGCCTCAGGGAGGAAAAACCCCCATATTTACACTTCCATCTGTTTTGGAAGATTAAAATATTCTTTATGCTCTGGGAGACTTCCAAGAGAGCAAGAATACAAAAGGAATCCATCTTGCTACCCTTTATTAGAGCATACCATAGTAAAGGAAGGTGGAGACACTGGAGGTGGGGTTTGAGGTATCATTTTTATCTCCTTTTTTCACCCACAGGCACTTTGCAGCTTCTATGATGTGAGTCATTATCTCTAGCAGCTCTTTGGTAAAGCCTTGCTACATTTCTTGTACAATCAGAAGAAGTGTGAGCCTTCCTTTGCAAAATAAAACACTAGCAGGGAAATGGGAGGTGTGTAAGATGACTCTGGGATTTGGTATAGAGGAGTGAGATTTGGGATGCTTAGGCACAATGGATTGCAAGTTTGGCTTTGCGGTGAAGGGTAAGGTAAGGTTTTGTTTTCTTTGCAGAAGCCGATGTTCCTTTATCCTTGTGTGATTGGACATTTTGTGCTTTGCTTTAGTCATAGGACACGAGACTTGTGTGACAGTGAGGTCAAAATCTTGCTTCTCTTTGAGAAAAACTCTTAATGGATGTTAGTACAGGCAGAAAGGTGAAACCCAGAAGCTCGTGCTAAAATAAAGCCAGGGAGCAAACACAGCCAGTGTGCTCTGGAGCATTCCTTGTATTTTGCTGTGCATTCTTATTGTACTTCTCCCTTCTTACTGTGCAGGGATGGCGAAAGTCACCGGGGGGGAATGGTTGTTGGGATAAAATGACAGTGCCTGTAAGAGCTTCTGCCTTAGAACAATGTTTTTACTGCTCTCCATAAAACTTGGCTAGAAGTATCTCTTTATTATTCTAATCTTCTTTAATGATGCATATTTTGGCAGTTTGTTTCCATTTTGAATCTGAAAGTGACTAAGCAAAACACTGGAATTTAAAAAAAAATTTGGAGCTTTTTAAGCTCTGCTAAGTGCATGCACAGACAGTTTCTCTTAAGTGTTTAAATGATTCTGAAAAAACATTTTCAGGTTCACAGAATTTCCTCTTGTCAAGCATAACCTTCTTTTCAGCCCTGAGGCTCCCATAATTTTGTGGAGACTCCTTGAGATGAGTGTTTTTGAGGATGATGTGTTACTGATGTGAGTTTGTACATGGTGGTTTTGTAGGCATGTTGTCTGTAAAAGCACTGTATTTCCACCAGAACAGCCTGCAGATTTCCCAGAGTGTCTGTGCAGAGCAGGTCAGTTCCCACAGCACTGAGTACCTGGGCACGTTCCTCTGTACGTGCCCACAGGTGGAGGGACCCCAGAGCAGGCAAACCCAGAGCCCCAGCCCTCCCAGACCCCAAGGCAGGCAAACCCAGAGCCCCAGCCCTCCCAGTTCCCTGGGGAGAAGGGGGCCTGAGGTCTTGCACTGTTCTGGCAGCAATGTGAAGGGGTCGTTTGGAGGGTTGTTGGAACATTGAGCTTGTCTGACTCAGGAGCACAGGGAGGCAGTGCCTGCAGGGCTCATTTAGGATGCTGTTCCAGGTACACCTGCCCTGAGGAGAGTGCAGGCAGGCTGGATGGAGTGAGGGGGTGGGAAAAGGGCATGGGTGAAGATTAACTGATAGCCGAATAGTGGTGCCCTCAAGAGCAGAGGAGGAACCAGATTGGGATGTGGCTTTGAGGGAGAGGCTTCTCTGCCTTCATGTTGGAGTGTGCTGGTATTTCTGTAGCCAGAATTACAGGGGCTGTTGATCAGTTCTCTCACGTATGTGAGGCAGAAAAGTGGCAGCACAAAGGGAATGGTTCTGTGTTTCTTACAGAAGCAAAATTATCTTGTGCAAGACTGTTCCAAAGAGATCCAGTCGGGCTATTTTGAAATGCAAAGTTTGCCTGCATGTGACAAGCCTGGCATTCACGCACTTGCATAACAAGTGTTACTAAATTTTATATGTGGGGAGGCGGTTTCAGCTTTTAAAATAAAAATAGAGCCATGTAGGCCTTAGTAGTTCCATTGTTCTTCCACGTGTGCCTGTGCTCTCCACCCCCTTCTTTTGGAGCTTAAAATAAGTAAATAATACATCACATCACTGGCAGAAGCTAGTTTGAGACTTGCTTTCAAAACTGTTTCAAAAGTATAGAGCAAATGTGATTCCAGACTCAAGTGAACAAATGGGACACTCCTCCTGAGCCCCAGTTTCACAGTGCTTTAAAGTAAAGTGATTTTAAAAGGAGGCTGATCTTCCTTGAGATTTTTTGCTGGAGTTTTTAGTCATCAGAGCTTTTGTTGTCCTCCAGAAGAAGAACTGGAAGCTTGCCTTTTCATACTGAGATTCAAATGAAAGATGATAATTATATATCTACAGTTGCTTGAGCTTTAAGAAAATGACAAATACTGCAAGTTGGCAACACCATGGCAAATAATTAATTCTGGATGTCTGAGGGATTCCAGAGGTCAGGAAAAGGATTTCTTAAGTCTCAGATTGTTTTGATGGCTGTTGTTCTGCCAAACTGTCTTTGTACTAACTTGTGATTATTATTAACATAACTTTGGTTATTAGCATAATTTTCTTAGGATTCCCTTTTTTTCTCCAGAGATCAGTTATGAGCTTCAAAGTTCTCCTGATCTTGGCAGGTGCTGATGTTTTCTTTAGGTTTTGGCCAGTCACGTTTGGCTAGATGAGATTTGGTGCTTTTAGTCATTTTTGATTTTGTAGCAAGGAGCATTTTAGATAGGTGTTCACTTCCCTTCACCCTCAGGCACTGGTATGATGATGGGCTCATTTCCCTTTTAAGCACTACTTGGTCCTTTGAAATTTCCCATTTTTGCCCTAAATGTAGGTTTCTTATGCCCTGCAGCTGCCGTTGGATCCCCTCTTGGGCACAGCAGCCTTGCTGCATTGGGCAGCTCTCTGTCAGTCTGTCGTGTCCCTGTGTTGGTGTCCCTGTGCATGCAACACTGTTGGAGTGCTCCTCCTTTTAGTCAGCCCATTTCAGGGTGAGAATATCTGGCAGGTACAACTCCAGACTGATCTGAGTCTGCTTTCTGTGCTCAAAAGTTAGAATCATAGAACCATGGAATATGATGAGCTGGAATGGAGCCATCAGGATCATCGAGTCCCAGCTCCTGACCCTGCAAAGAACGTCCCAAGGATCTCACCATGTGCCTGAGAGCATTGTCCAAACTCACCTGATTGATTTGCTGGGGTTTTTTTTGTGCTTTCAGTAGTGTCTCATTTATTATCGTCTTCTGTCACCTGAATCATCAGGATTTCCTTTCTTTAACCCATCTGCAGACACTGCTGTGAGACAGGAATCTGGTATTTTACTGCTTGTCTTAGTGTCTGTTTCATTCCAATTTGTGGTTAGGTTTTCCAGTGACTTTTAATGTATTCCATTCTTGTGCAAGTTTTCCTCAGTTTTAGTGATTTTCGTGTTTTGGTCTACTAGGTCTTCCTGTGTGACTTGTTTCATTTTCCCAGCAGCTGTATGGACTCCAGGAGTGCTGGTTGTGTTACCTGATCCCAAAGCAGGATCCAACAACTGAGGCTCTCCAGACCCCTGGGGTTCACCTGGAGCTGCTCACAGATTAGACTGCTTATTTGATTGTTGGAATCTGAGCCCGATTCTAAGTAATAAGTTTGTTAAAAGCTTTACAATGCTTTTTATTTATTGACTTCCAACCATAAGAGCTGTAATATTAATCAGGTGCATTCTAGTCCCTCAGAGCTGCTGTCAGTGCAGTGTGAAGTGTCTGAGTGTATGGATTGCTCTGTATTCCTCATGGCCCATTGCCTTCATCTGGAGCCTCCTGTGCAGGCTCCATGCAGGGCTGTTCTGGGGCTGGCCACCCCCAGGGCTGTGTGAGACAGCTCCACTGGGCCGGTGTCAGCTTTCCCTGGGCTCCAGTCTCCCTCCAGCTACGTGTTTGTTTTAGGTAAACAAATGCATGGAAGTAAACAGTCTCAAATATCCAGTCATTTGGGTAAACTCCAGCTTCACCTTCAGCACAAGAGCTTGGCTGCATAGCTCAGTGTGACTCACTCTGTCCTGCTTTAAGAGCGGGCAGAGATGGCAGTAATCTCTTCAGTAAAGGCAGAATTTCCTTACTGAAACTAGTAATAAACGTAATTATTCTCTAGTTTTTAAAAATAGAAATAGATTTTAAAGAATAATCTGTGCCACTTTCGCAGTTTTCGTTTTCTGTAGACAGAAGGTTCATCCACGGTATTTCAGCACTAAAGAATTGTAGTATTTCTAAGGGTTCCTGAAAACAACATTGCCCAGGTGTGGATTGATAACCCAAATCTGGGAGGATACCTGTAAATATTAGCGTGGTACATCAAGCAATTTAAAGTAGCATCAGCATTTCTTTGTAATCACAATGATGCTTTGCTTTCTTCTAAATCTTGGTGCTTAATTCTGAACATAACTGCAGTTGAAGTAAATGCACTTATGTGCATCTACTGATAGGAATAATCAGTCCAACAAGATGTCTTGTTTCCACCTTTGTGGCATTTTATACTCGATACATGGAGCAGCCAGTATAATAAATGTGCAATGCTGATTTTTCTGTAGTGATGCTGTCCCAAATAGTTCCTTAAATTCAAAAAGTATCAGCATTTGAATGACTTGGTTGGTAAATCTGGGTGTCTGGTGGTTTTGTGAGTGCCTCTTGTTGATGCTTTCAAGAAGTCTTGGATCATTGTCCAGCTGAGTGTGCTGCAGCCTTGAGAGGGAAGCACCAGAGCAGATCAGGGTCCTGGTTTTACTCAGGCACTCATTTCCTCCCTTCAAGCAGAGACTTGGCTCCTGTTCCACTTCCTGACATTGTACCTGTGTGAAGTTCACCTGTTCTGCAGGATGCTCTTTGTCCCAGTCTAGAACACAGAGCCATGGAATGGTTTGTATTGGAAGGGGCCTTAAAGACCACCCAGTTCCACCCTGTGCTGTGGGCAGGAGCAGCTTCCACTGGAGCAGGTTCCTCTCTGCCCTGTGTGTCTGAATCACTGCTGGTACTGTGCAGCTTGATTTTATGGTTCAAAACAGTTATAACCACTGCTTCAGAATACTTACTGTCAGCCTCCAGGGGTGAGTGGTGGCCAAGCCCCACAGCTCCCATTTTCTCCTGACTTCTTTCAGTGGAGTGCTGTGGGCAGGAGCTGTATGGGAGCAGGAGTTCTTGGCCCAGCAGGGACAGAGTTGCAGGGAGTGATCTCTGCTCTTATGGGCAGGGTTTAACTGAGCTCATTGTTAATGTGTCAGTAGCTTGCTAGAGTTCTGAGCTTTCACTGAAGACAATTCCCCTAGAAGTGTTTGGAGGTGCTGTTGTTACCCAGTTCAATGACAAATTCCTTCTGCAGTGCTATCTGGCTGTACAATTGTAGGCCATTAAATCTGATGTTTTCTTTTGCAGTGACCCATATGTGAAACTTTCCTTGTATGTAGCAGATGAGAACAGAGAACTTGCTCTTGTGCAGACAAAAACCATCAAAAAGGTATGTATATACTCTTCAATTCGTTGGCTTTGGAAGGATTAAGAACACTGGAACACTACTGTATAACACAGTGCAGCACTAATTAAAATCATTACATGCATGTGTAGCAACTGGATAATGTGGTTTTCTCCACACCAAAATCAGAGAACAGGTGCTTGCACCTCAGTGTGTCTGGCCTGGAGACAGCACCTAACATGTTGCATGTTGTTCCCTAGAGCTTGGCTTATCAAATCCCACTGCACCATCCACAGGTTCTTTTTTCAAATTCATATTTCTTTGAAAGACATGACTGAAATAAAGGACTGAGAAGTTCTGCTTTAATTATCGTTTATCTGACTTGTAGAAAAAATGATCATTCTCTTCAAAATTTCCATTTTCAAAATATTTTCCTAATATGGGAATTTAAAACAACCCGATGACAGAAGATGTGCTGTAAGAAAAGCCTGGGACTTCTTACATTTTTAATGAAAACCAAAAGTTTTATTGGAGTTTTTTTATTTACTTTGAGTTTTATTTCCTTTCTCTGTTTTAGTTCACACAAACAAATTTCCACCGAGGGATATTTGTCATTATCAGGATCCTAAGATTTTGTAAGGATAATTTTTTTATTTTGCTGGCTTTGGTGGCAGAGAGGAAAGTAGTCATAAACTGTATGAAAAGTAAGGGAAAATAATGAGTTGTCATCCTTTACGGAGGTATTTAGAATCAACAGGGGTTCAGTTGAAATCGTTGCTGCAAAACAAAATAATGAGGAGAATTTTGTTCTTGAAAACACGAACTGGAATGATGCAGTTCTAAAATCAGGACATCGGGTGTCATGAGAAAGCCAATGTGCAATCCTGGAGGTGTGGAAGATCCAAGCAGAGCTGTCCCAGAACCAGGGCATGTTTGATGTGGAAAAGGGATTTTTCAAAGACTTCCTGGTGAGCTGTTGGTGCTTGTTTCGTTCCCAGGACTGCATCTGCCGATTTGCGCTGTTTCTTCTTTCTCACCGTCAATTAAAGCCCAGACGTTCTCAGTCATTTCTGTAACAGTGCTATTAACTCATATGTTGGAAAGTTCTAGTTGGTAATTTCTGCTTGGAATTTTTGAATTTCATCTCAAGGCAGAGTTCTCCCTGTGCAAGTTGCAATCCTCTCTCTGTTTTGTAAACAGCAAATATCATTAGCATATCTCAATTTTGAGTTAAAATCATTAATAAAAAATACTGAGTACAGCGAATCCAAGGAATGAATGACTGGCAGTTACCTCCTTCAGCTCTGTATCTAACCCTTCACAAGTTTCTCATTTTTCTCCTCAGTTTTGTGTTCCTCAGTTGAATGGGTACCTTTGTGCAGCACTGCTTTTGGGAAAGCAGAAGGAGCTGAAGTGTCCCCTTTTAATTCTCTTTTTCTATGAGCTGTGCCATTGTGTGATGTGTATCCTGCTGCCCAGCTGGACTGTGCCTCTGGAAGTGCTTCATGGCAGCCAAAGGGGTTAAATGCACATCGTTTGTTTACTCTGAAAAATAAAGGTTCCAGGAGAATGTCAGCTTCATGTGCCATGACCTACCCGGGCTGAGCTTGTGAGCCTTTTTGTTTCAGTTTATCTCCCTCCATAGTTAATCCAGCTGGAAGGTTTGATGAATGCTTCGTGCTTTGTTTTGGAGCTCTGTTTGGAATGACCTGCTGAAAAGGTTCTCTCTGAAGCAGGGAAAGCTGCATTTGCTGTTTGCTGGCTTCTGATTCTGTAACATGGTCAGTGTGTTCTTTACATTCCTGCTGGAATTTAAAAGTTCAGATCAAGATTATCCACTTCCTTCAATTTCTTCACCTTGACTGCACTGAACTCCAAAGTCTTCTATCTTTCCCATATGGAATATTAAAAATCATTTTCAGTCTCTGAGAATGCCCAGTCTCCCCATCGAGCTCCAGTGTTCAGCAGCATCATTTCTCTCCGTGTCCTCCTTTTCTGTGTAGGGTTGAAAACCCTTTCTGAATACCTGAGGAAGGTCTTGCTCAGCTTGACTCCTGGCAGTCCTTTATGTGTGCAACACTTGCCCTTTTTTAAGGATGTAGCTCTTTTTGAGGTTGTTTTTGTAATTGTTTCCCTGCTCATGTCCTGTTCGGAGCTATTGCTGCAATTCCTTCTTTGCTGGCACTCAGATGTTTGCACTTCTTGACTTGGCCCACTAAGAGTGGGACCTGTAAAGGTGGAAGAAATTTCTGTGAGTTACCAGGCATTTACCAAAGACTCTGCAGCCTCATCCATCAGATTTCCTCGAGCTCTGTGGTTAAGCAGCATTGGGAATTCATGGAATGTCAATGGGCAATAGTGCCTCAAAACCAATGTTAGGCCCGTTCTTTGTTTGGTCAATTGTGTGTGTCCTCTCTAGCCAGCAGCAGTAGCATTTGATGAATACAAATGTTTAAAAGGTAACATTGTTTTCCTTACTGCTTCACTTTAATGTATTTTTTACTGAATACATTGTACTCCTTCAGGGAAAAAAGCTGAGAGTTTCTCAGTGCCCACAAGCCCATCCCTGCCCTTGCCCTCGTTGATTCACCTGCCCTTGACAGTGGTCTTTTCTTTCAGGAAGCATTTCCTGCTCTGCCATGAGCTCCTGTATTGCCACTTTGTAGAGGGATGCAGTGTAGTCAGCCCCCATGTCCTGCACATGAGGAATCTGTTGGATCTCTAGCAAGGAGTAAGATAAACAGCCAAGATTCCCCTTCTCTGCTAGAACAGAATTCTTGTGGGTGTAAAGCCAATTTTTCCTGTCAGCTCTGCCCATAAATCTCTGCTGTGTGAGAGCATGAGGGAATGATTTGGCAAGAGCACAAAAACATTGGACATATTGTCCAATTGTTTTTATACTTACCCAAGCTTGAATTGTCTAAATTACTGTTTGTAGTTCTCATCTCTTTTATCAGTTTATTATGTCATGCTTGAGCTCACTTCAGCTTGCAGTCTAGATGCACGTTTATTCTGTGCATTTTAGTCAGGTTGTTAAAATTACAATCCTTGAGCTGGGAGAAGATTGGAAGAATATCTTAACCTATTCCAAGGAATAACCTTTTCTTTTTGTTTTTGGGGGATATTTTATTTTTCTGTTTATTTCACAGTATAAATCTGAGCATATTTTGTAGCCCTAAAGTTATTACCTTTGTGTTTAAAAAAATACTTTTATTTTCACCTGGGTTTAAATGAGTCTTGAGAATGAAATATCTTCAAGTTTTATTTCTATAGATTCTCAATGATTTTTCTTTTAATCATCAAATTCTATTTATATTTAATGTCTATTTTAGGATCATCTGACTCAATTGTCCTCCCACATTTGGTTTACTCAATAGAGAATTTTTAGATGGCAATATATTTTTCAATAACATTTATTACATGCTTTTCTTTCTAGAAAACTGTCACTTGCATGATTGTTTTTATAATTGCACACGAGAATACTTAAAGAAACGTTAGTATGTAAATATTGTTATTTCTTTTACAGACACTGAACCCTAAATGGAATGAAGAGTTTTACTTTAGAGTAAGTTTCTCTTTATTTGCAGTCTTTAGCCTCAGCTTCATGGGGAATGCTGACTGGGACGCATGCATCAAACAGCTCTTCTGGGGTTTGCAGCTGAGTAATACAGGCCTAAAATCTCAGGAAAAGGAAATGCACAACACTGCTGCAAAACCTCTGGTGTAGTTCATAGATGCTCTGTTAAAACATCTTGAAAGTTCTCAGCAATTATGGGACTTATTAAGTAATTTACACCCTATTTTATGTGTCCCAGTTCTCTGATTTTCTCAGAACTGGTAAGTCCATCTCCAGCCCACAGAATTATCAATGCCTTGTGGTATATTATTTCTAAATTTCCTTAATTAAACGTGCTGGTCATAGTAACCTGGCTTGAAAAGCTTTTCTGAATGTATCAACTAGATCAAGCACTATAAAACTGGTTGTTAACAGCAGTTGTTTTGTCTTTCTGACAGAGTTTTTTTATGTTTGATTTTGTCCTTTTAAATGTTGGCAGTCTTTCTGCTTCAATTTAAGTAAATCATTTTCTGGAGGTGTATTTGCTGCTTTCAGGTGTTGGATGTTCCAAGGTTGTGTATGCTAAATGGGCTAGAGATGGTGAGAGCTGGACAGTCAGAAACATATCTGAATGTGAAATGCTGAGGAAATGCAGCAAAACTCTTGGTCCTCATAAATCAGTCAGTCTGTCAGGGAGCCCTGACAGTCTGTCCAGGCTGGGACAGGAGTCCTGGGAGGGAAATGCAGTAACTGGGCACTGCACATAAAAGCTTTCATGCCAACTGCCAGGCTCTTCCCACTTGCAGGAAGGTTCTGGTGCTCCAGTTTAAGTAAAGATTTCCATCAGACCTGTTAGTGCTGTCCTGCTTACCTTGGGTTGATTGCTGCCTGAGCTAGTACCTAGACACTGTTGTTGTCCAGCTGCTGAACTTGGATTTCCCACAGGTGAACCCGAGCAACCATCGGCTCCTGTTCGAGGTGTTTGATGAGAACAGACTGGTGAGTGCCTGTCTTGGTTGTGTTACACTGTTCACAAGGCTCTGTGTGCCTGACAGAAATCCAGCACAGCTTAAAGGTGCCTTTAGTCTGTTGTTTCGGTGAGTGTGCCAAGAAACACAAATAGATGTGTAAAAACCATTTGAGTTTGGGACTAATAGGACACTGAAGTGTGGCCCCTCTGGGTCCTCATCCAGCCCTCTGACAGTGAAACCCTCACTCGGTCCCTCTGTAGGTCTCTCCACTTCAAACCAATAAAGTCCTGACCTTTTAAATCCCTGATTAAGCAGCTGCTTCAGTCCCTGATCATTTTAATGTCCCTTTCCAGCCCTTTAATGCTTCTGCATCTTGCTCGGGGAGGTGGTTCCCAGAGCCGCAACTTGTGCACACAGTGCCTGTGTGAAGGTTTGAGGTCATGACAGAATGATGCTCTGTTGGCTTTCAGCTCTCTGCCTCACAGTGTTCACATGTTGGGTTTGGTCTTTGGCTGATGCACTAGCTCTTCTGGAGGAGGCTCTCACCATCTGACTGCTGCTAGCTTCTGTTGTAGTTATGATCCATGGAAAAGTGACAGCATCCCTCTGTACATGCAGGGCTAAATGTGCCAGTGCAGTGGCACTCTGGTGGGTGGCTCTTGGGGGTTTGCTTTTTGAGCACTGTAACACCATCTCTCTGTTCATGAGATCAGGAATTAACATTTTCTGGGCTGGGGACAGTACAGCCTTTACCAAACTTGTTTAATTTGTGAAAATTAGGATCAGAGTTGCAAAGATACTTTCATTTAAAAAAAGACAGTGTAGAAGCATCTGTCTTCAACAAATAGGTTCTTTCCTTCTATCTTCCTAATAAGTAAAGAGCAAAGGAAACCACAGAAGCTGTAGTCTGGAGAGAAAGAGGACTTGGCAGCTGAATGACTGGATCTTTCCTCAGGAGGAAGTAAATTGGTGAACCAGTGGCACTGTGCCTCTCCAGTGTGCTGACCAGGAGCATGTTTATTTGTATATAATGATCATAATGACCACTTGCACTTTTCAACAGCCGTGTGCCATTGGAATGCAAAGATGCCACAGGAACAGAGAGGTAGGTTAGAGAAGAAACTCGTATGCAGTGACAGCTGGGAAATGGCAGGTTTGGAATACTCATTTCAGACACATTGCTTTGGATTTTCAAGTTTGGGTGTGCAGGACTGGCCTTACCCTGGCAGTTTCAGCACTTTTTATTGTTGAACCAATTTTTGTGTATTCTCCTTCTGGTCCTACCACCAAAGTGAGTCTGTCCTTGAGCTTGGAACCTCCTGCCAAGGCAGCAGCTGGGGTTAGGAGCCATGGCTTTCCTTGCAGGAGGTCTATGGCAAGGTGACTATTTTGGGAGTTTTGGAGTGGCAGGTTTTCCTCAGGTTGTGAGGAGAACACTGAACTGATTATTTTGGCTTTTTTCTCACATATTTATTGTCAATACTTAAAATGGCCTTTATTGGAAGGACTTTGTTCATTCTTAGTCCCAAATTGCCAAAGTGCATTCTGTCTCTGCAGGTGTCCTTGCCTTTCTATTCCCCAGTCTCAACAGAGTAAATGTGATGCAGCTTCATTTTGGGTGCAGAGACCACGTTCTTGAGTAATGTGTTTTAGCTGAAAAATAAGATAAAATAATACCAACACCTGTGCTTCTACAAGGCAGTCTCCAGGACCATTGCTGTGTGGAAGCTGTTCACATTTTTGTTGTGTCTGTAATCCACATAAACAATGTGGGGCTATGCTGGCTGCTGGCAGTTTGATCAGTTGGAGCTGCCATTGGTCTTGGGATTGGTAATCTTCTGGCTTTTGAAAGCAAGCTGCTTGCAAGCAGAGTTCAGATGTGTAGGCAGAGGACTGACCTGCCACACACAGGTTTTCAGAGCTGTTGACAAGATTTAGCCTTTCCAGTTCTCCCAGGGAACAGCTGTCCAGGCCCTGAGATGGAGCTGCACTTCTGCTTAACCAGAGTTTCTTTTCTGGTGTATGCACCCTTCACTGAGAGTGCCCCCAGGGCACTGAGTATCTTTGTTGCAGCAAAGCTGATTGAGGGTGCTTGGTTCCCGTCCTGTTCTTGTGGCTCTTAGAGGGTGTAACTGTACTCCTGCTGGCAGTGCCACGTGTGCTGGCATTGCTGACTCCCTGCTGCAGGCAGCCAGGAGCAGGCAGTTCTGTGCAGGCTCTGGGACAAATCAGTACAAACGGACATGCAACACCCAGCTCTGCTTTTCCCTCACCTGTACTGCCTGGTAAATCTGGAAAAGGAGCTTTGTGTCTCGCTGTCCTGCCTATTTCTGCTGCTTTTACTGTGTGAGAGATCTCTGCCATATGTGCAATTGTTTTGTTTGTAATTTGTACTTACTCAAAGGGGAGTGCAGCTTATATTGCTGTTGGGGTTTTTAAAGGCAAAAGTTCGTTGCTTAACTGTGTTATGAGCATGGTTAAAATTGAAAGCGTAACCATGTTATATTTATTTCTGTTCTGCCATGACAGCCCAGAGCTGTAACACACCAAAATGTTATGCTTAAAAGAATTTTCCTCATTTGCATGTGGTGTTGACTTAAACTTTTAACACAAAATGGAAGTGGTTTTGTTGTAGTTACATTTTTCTGCGAGCGCTTTCTCCAAGCGTGCCCTGTGAGTCTGATGTGCTTTAGATTTATGGCAGTGCTGAGTGTATTCGCTGCCTCAGTCAGCTGCGAGAGCTCTCCCGCTGGGGCCACTCCTCCCTGATGGAAAAGGAGCAGCTGGGAAGGTGCTGTTTCAGGCTCTTGCTGGCATTAAAAAAAAAAAAAAAAAAAAAAGGAAAAAACAAACTCCTCACACACTTACATTGGAGAGGGGGAACCAGGCCACGTGACTCCCACCATCCTACCCTATGTCACCGTGTGTGTAGGAGCTCTGACTGCTCCTGCCCAATCATGCCTGGAATGCTGCTTGCCACTTGGGCTATTTCTGCTATCTGTCGCTCCCAGGGCTGCAGTGCTAACCGTTTGGCACATGGGACACTTTTTCTCGGAGTTTATGTCTTTGGTTTTTAACTTCTGGCAGTGCCTGAATTGTTGCTGTTCTCCCTCTCCTTTTATCCTCTCTGTAAAACCATGGCCCATCGGCTGCGGTTTCACTTTGGCTCTGGGAGAAGCAACACAGCCCCCGAGTCGGGGATCCTTTCCCAGGAGAGAGAAGATGACTTTTTCATGGCGTTCCACACGTTGCCAAGGAGAAGCAGCCCTCACGCGTTGTCGCGGCGCGGGGCGGATTGTGGCGCCGATGGAGACTTGCCCCAGGAGGGCTCCCTGAAGAGGAGCACATCCATGTTCATCCCGCAGCTGCTGAGCGGCCTCGCCCCGCGCCCCACCAGGAGCTCGTCCATGCAGATCTCGCTGCAGCGCAAAGCTGCCGACGGCTGCGCGGCCCTGGAGTGTCCGCAGGAGACACCTCCCTGTCAGCTCTCTGACTTCGGGGAGCCTTGTGCAGCCTCTGTTGAAAACCACTCTTCTCCACAGGTCACTCCTGAACTCTCTTCGCCCCGGCTGACCGAAGAGTTAGGGCAGCAGGCGGATGAAACTGTTTGCTGTAACCGTAGAGTATTTTGTAGTGTTCCTACCAATAACCAGAGTGAGGAGGCTCTGCTGACTGCCCAGCGAGAAGAGGCGACCAAAGCTTCAGGTTTAAACATAAGTGGTGTGAGGATTCAGCATCGGGCCTCGAGTGCAGATGTGCCTCAAGTTACTCTACTTCCCTTTGGTCCTGAGGCTCCATACAGTGCTCCCAGCCCTGAACCCCGGCGCTGGTCCTTGCAGCATGTGCCAGACCTGGCGGCAAACTCAGGGAAAAAGTTCTTTGTTCTCCAGTTACAGCAGCCACAGACGAGTGGTACAGGCGCAGGAGGTGGAGGTAACTTTGGCTTTACTGGAACCAAAGGGGACAGATTGGTCAGGTACCCTCGGATACGGCTGGAAAGGAGTACTTCCTACCCTGTCCAGCCACCAGCAGAAGGAATTAGCCCCACAGGTGATGGGCTGAATTCGGAACTGCCTGGAAACAGCAGGAACAGGGCAGAAATACCTAGAAGCAATTCAGTAGAGCGGATGCCTCAAGGGCAAGGATGCTTGTTTAAGATCAGACCAGATCAAAACATGAGGCAGCAGCACTTCAGGATCCTTGTGACACGTGGGCCTGAAGAACAAAGTCAGGGTGTTGGTAAGGAGGGTCGTGGCAGCCCTGGCCCTACAGCAGCCGGCCCCGCAGTAAGTACGATGCTGAGTGTGCTGTGCTGGGAACGTGTGTGTGCTGGTAAAACACAGATTGCCTTACAAAGGCTGCCACCCTGGAGCCAACTGCAGCATGTCCATTGTCTGTGCTGGAATGTTCTGCATTGCTGTGGAGCAAGCCACGAATCATCATCTTTATTTCTAGTCTAATGTAACTTCTCTCTCAGGTATGATTACATCCAGTGTAATATTTTCAGATCTTACTGTCACATGTTTCTTAATTCGCTGTTACGTCAGCTGGAAAGATTTTTTAAAATCAGAGCATTCAAATAGCAAATTAAGCGTTCCTGTTAGTTTAGTTGGCTGAGACCTTGCTGCATGAAGAACTCTTCATGCACTCTGGTATTAAAAACAAATACTTTGGCACTTTCTAAGTGTAATGGACACGTGTACCTCTACACACTTTTAAAATGTGTATTGTAATGAAGTCTTTGTTAAGACTGTGGGAATCAGGGTAATTTCAGTCAAAATACTGGCTTAGTTAAGGTACCAGGAAGTCTGGGGAAAAAATAATCTTCGTTATAGTAATTTTTCTTTCCTACTTCTGAAAGTGAAAAACATGTCATGCTTTTTGTATACCATAAGTCCTGTGCAAGTGCACAGCTCAGTTAACAGTCTCATTGTTTGGATTTGCCTTGATTTGGCTTTAGGATGGCAAAATTAATCTTCTGGGTTTGCTTGGTTACAGCGGGTGAGGATTGATGGTTGATGCTTTTCAGCCACTTTTTCAAAGCCCAAAGTAGGAAGGAAACCGAAGGGTTTAGATTAGTCATTTGCTTAAATTGCTTTGCTGTGCAATCCAACACGGCCCACTCGAGTTCCCAGCTCAGGGATGCTGTATTTAGCATAGCGAGCTCTGCCTCCAGCTGTGGCATGGTGGCTGAGGAGATCTCAGGCTCCACAGCTCCTGGGCTCTCAGGCACTGAAATGCAGCACAGGGACAGCTGCTCCCTGCAGCAAGGCCAGGGGTTACTCTGCAGCTTTCCCCTGGAACAGCTTATAGGCTCTGTGTTTTTCAACCTTCTTTAGAGCTCTTCAAAGAGTAAAATAAAAAGAAATCCTTTGCTGGTACAGGTTTGGTTCCAGGACACGTAAGGGAGCAGAAAAAAGTATGTCTGATTTTTCCTTTCCTCTTTATTCTCCGTTGCTCCTTTCCAAGATCAGCTGTTGATGGAGATCCACCACAGCCAGGTCCAAAACTAGCTGTGGGATGTCAGACCTAGCACAGAGGCAGCAGAGGTTGGCAAAGATGTGCCCGGGGGTCTGTGCAGCAGTTCTGTTCTCGTTTTCCTAAAGGATCTCCCCCTGAAGTAACAATTCCCATCCCAAAGACGTGCTTCGGTGTTCCAGAGGGGAAGGAGGAAGTCTGTTGCTCTGTGCTCTTGGTTTGAGTGACCCTGAGGAATGGGTTGAGGCAGCCATGCAGCGTTTCAGGCACAGAGGCTCTCAGCCCCCATGGCACTGCATCCTGCAGGGCAGAAACTCTCAAAGGAAAAGAACTCACTGAAACTTAAACCTTTTTTTGTGGTGTTTCTCATCTTTGTAGTAAATCCAGGAATACTGTGGGTAGAGGTGATGGACTGGGCAGGATGCCATGGGAAGTGTGGGGAATGGAAGTGTTTTGGTGCAAGTATTTTGTTGCATTTTTTGACCACAGAACATTCTTTGTTAAGGTGCCATTTTAAATCTGTACCACAGAAATTTGTTTGAAAGATCTATGATGTGAGTGAGGGAGTGCCTGACATATCTGATCTCTTAAGCTGAGGGGAGAGGTTGATAGTATGAAAAAAAATAATTGTGGTGTGTCCCAGTGCAAGAAGTTTGTGTGCATGTGATTGATATAGGGCCGGGGCTGGAGCAGCAGCTGCTGCAGCCTGATTTATCTCAGAGCAAACATCCGAGCGGGCGTCTGCAGTCCTGCTGCTCCGAGTGCTCGTGACCTTCCAAATATCTGCTCTTCTACACAAGTGCTTTGCGACAGGCAGGATGTCTTTCATTACCAGACACACTAAAATATTAAGTGAAGGCTGAGCTTATGTCAAACTGTGAAAAATTTTATTTGGAAGCCTTGTTGCAAATTCTTTTGCCTGCTCTGACACTTTATATGCCATGCAATAGTCTGTGCACTGTGCATATCCCACATACTGCTGTTGTTTATCATTGGGGGTGTGAGTGCAGAGCTGGATTTGTGGGAAACACTTCAAAAATGTATTGGACAACTGTTGGAGAGAGCTGACAAAGGCATCTTTGTGAGCAAAATACAACGTGCCCTAACAAAGTGTCGCAGGAGTAGGACTGAATTATATTTAGTAAACAAACAGAAGCAGCACCTCTGGGTTCTGCAAGCCTGCATTTCTCACAGCTCAGCTCTTCCTCTCCTTTCTTAGAAATCATTTTAGAGTAAATATTGTTGTGAAAGCACAGAGCTCCGGGGCCTCCTCTGGACCCACTCCAACAGGTGCACATCTCTCTTTCCCTGAGAGCCCTAACCTGGATGCAATCCTCCAGCTCTTCCTTCTGTCAGTGTGTCCCTTCCAGGCCTGCTGGATTGGCACAGCTCACCTGCACTCTGGCGTTCTTGGGAGGCAGGTGTGTGCCAGGTACTGGGCACCTTCCAGGGGAGCTTCCTCCTCAGAGCTGCACAGGACTGATGCAGCTCAAGGGCTTTTCCTTCTGCACTGCACATCTGAGCCTACAGTCCTGCTTCAGGGAGTGCTACCTGGACTCTAACAGCATTTCTAGAGAATAATTCATGTGGCCTTAGTTGGAGGTTTAAATGGCTCAAATGAATAGTGCTGTGAATTTCCTGGCTCTCCACTTGCTCTGCAAGGCGTGCCCATGGCCGTCTGGGAAGCCTCTGCTCTTTGCAGATAAGGGCTTTGTTGACAGCTGCAGGTAGAGGATGATGAATTCCATTTCTTGGATCTCTTTAGCTTTTATGCTAAGGTCAAAATCAGTTCTTCTCTCTTCAACAAGAAATCATCTGCCCCCCTTTTTAATTCTAGTGTCCATCAGCTTGCAGGTCTGTTCTGAAGCACTCTGGCTGTTGGGGAGGGGGCAGGTGGGCATGCTCAAACCTGGGCAGAACAGGAGCTGGTTTTCAAGGCAGGAAGTACCCGGGACTTGAATAAATTTTTTTTCTTCCCCCCCCCCCCCCGTGGGTGGAGGACAAATGGCAAATGGTATAAATTAGCTTGCAGAATTAAGAAACTCATCTGTGATTTTTAGTCAAGGTTTCAGAGAGTCAAGAACTGGCAGTGCTGTCTTTTTACCTCATCCCTCCACATTCCCAGAGCTCCCTGGGATTCAGAATTTTGTGTCAGGGATTTTTCTTTTTCTCCCAGAAAACTGTATCTTATTGGTATTTCTCTGTGAAGAAACCAGAATAAAACTTGGAGCAGCAGAGATGGAAATAGTATCACTTTTTAAAATAGCGGTAATAAACTCTTTGCTCCTGCATGGAAAATGTGCATGTGAGTTTGGGTACACAGCAATCTCTAAAGTGGAGAATTTATAATGGAAATGCTGACACGGGTTGAATGCTGCAGGTGCCAGCCAGAGCTGCCTTGGTGCAGATCTAACCACAGAAAATTACAGATAAGAAGCCAGAGAGTGCTGATTGCTTTTTGTGCTGCTCAGCTGCTTTTCTATTTGAGAAAAGCTGTCAAGTAATGATGAGTTTCAGAATGTGCATGTTTTGTACACATAAACAGAAGTTCTGCACGTAGACTGAAGTTTTTAGTTCAGCAGCTATTCCAAAATGAAATCTACCCTGTTTAGTTAGTTTCCAGATTAAATCTCATTGTAAAATATATTACTGCAGCTCTTCATCTGAAGTCCCATGCTTTTATCCATCTTTTCCTCTACAAGGATGGCACTGTGAGCTCCCAAAAGTCAGCAATTATGTACAGAACAATAAATTAATTAAATCAGCATGATGACCAGCCAGGTTTTTGTCTCCAAAAGGAATGAAAAAGTTAAAAGGGTGTGTAGGAGAAGCTTCCAGAGCTGAAGGCAAAGGAGTGAGATGTGTTGTTCAAATAAAATAAAAATTGCACTGTGTGCTGTGGCGTGAGTCCAGAGCTGTCAGTGCTTTGGTGGAAAGCTGCAGCTTCCCTTTCAGCCTGGGTTGGAAATAAATTTCCAGGCTGTATTTTATGGATTGCAGAAAATAATTTTTACAACTTTGTTGTAAGTTGGGAGTTTTATCTTCAGTGAGAGAGATTCAGCTCTGCATGTCCGTGGCCTGAGATGATTGTCAGCTTTGTCTCAAGTGCTGTCATTCATCCCTTGGAAAAAGGGGAAAGGAAGACCCAGACCCCTGTGAGCTGCTGTGTGGGAAGGGGTTGTGCAGGAGTGCTGCCAAAGGAAGGGGATATGCTCAGGGTGCTTGTGCCTCTGGAAGGACAGTGTGTGCCTCCAAAGGCTTGTGTCTGTTTGCATGGCAGCCATGGGGGAAGGAAAACCTGCAGATCCATCCGTGTTTTCCTGGTGTTCCTGGGGCTGGTACCCCTTTGCAAAGGCAGGCTTTGCTGCTTCTGTACTGAGTATCTGCTTGCTCCTTTGAATTGCATTGGGAAGAGTGCTGAGGATTTTCTCCTGATTCCAGGATGAACAGTACTGTGAGATTATTGTTCAGCAAGCACCACCTCAAAGATGTTTTATTTTAAGACTAACCTTCTGATCATTAATTTTAGAAAACAAATCTGATGCTGACTCTGATTGCTTCTGTCTTTTACCATGTGTCCATCGAACAGTCAGTGTCTCCTCCTTTCTGTCCTTTTTGCTCACCAGTCAGTCGTGCAGTCACACCTACAGCATTAAAAAAGAACAGGTAAAGTGAGAAATATTAGGAATTACACTGCAAGTAGTTTAAAATGTAATTAATTATTAGCTTGGGTGTTATCCAGGGCCTAAATATACTTTTGTGAGTCAGCTCTGTGCATAAAAATTGCATAATGAAATAGATTATATTTCCATTTTCGAGCAGTTGCCTTGTCTCTGATGTGAGGCTGGGTACCAGCAATTTCTGAAAGGGTTTAGTAATCCTTGAAGTATGAAAAAGAGGTTTTCAGTCATCAGTTAATTTTTGGTGACGTTATTTGAGGTCTATTATATGTTTTTAATTTACTGTGTAAAAATACCTGATCTTAACTGAGCAAGTGAAATACAGGGAGGTTTTTTTTGTTGTTTGCAAATGTGGGGAATGGCATGCTGGCTGAGTAGGGAAAACCTTCCAGGAACCATTTCACTGTGGGAACTGGTCTTAATAGATTTGTTTTGGTCTGATGTCACCATTTTTTAATATCTTTTTGGCCTTGCAGCAGCGCCTTAATGCACATGTCTTAAAGGAAAGCAAACCTTATCTGCTTTATATTTAGTGAGAGAATTGAAATCAATCTACTCTTGCTCTTGCTGATCCTTGGGTTTTAGCTTTTTTCATTGCCATCCCCCCAGTAAGCCTCGAAGTGCTTTTTTCCTTCGGGAATTAGCATTGCATTTTGCTGGGGTTTGGGGTATTTTGTTGTCCCTTAACTAAAGTTCGGTTAAAAAGAGGAGGGAGAGAAGGGTTTCTGTAAGGGCTTGTCCCCGTCTAAGCTTCTAAATCCTGTGAACTCAGGGTAATTAACCAGCCTGTATGTAAGAATGTGAAATACTTTGCTGTGCCATTGAATAGATGCATCTTTATCCCCCTGTAGGACCCAGTCTGTCTGAAATGCCTGACGTGTTGCTTGGCACTGCTCTGCAGCAGCAATGGCTGGGACGGTCCCTCGTGGCCCCAGGTGCCAAGCTGGCTGTGCTGGGCACTGTTTGTGTCTCCAGTGAGCTCCAGAGGGCCTGGCTGGGCAGGTGACATCACTTGGGTTCCTTGTGCCAGGTGCAGCCAAAACAGATGCGGGAAGAGGAGGGAGGAAGGAATGCGGAGCTGCCGGTCGGCAGTGCCAGCTCCATTCTCCACGGGGCTGCTGTGGGACTTGGCACCGTCTGTTCCCCTCCCAGCACAGGCAGCCTCCTGCCCCGGCTTCCTGGCAGCTTGGAGCTGGCCACAGCTTTTCCTTGCCTTTTGTTCTGCTCCCACATTTAATGGGGATTGGCAGTTCTGACCAGACGTTTGCGGCCAATAGCGCTGGAGTTCTGGCCGTTCTGGTTTTTGCTCTAATCAAATCATTGTGCAGAATTCCTGAATACAAACAAAATTAAAAAAAAAAATGTGTGCAACAAACTTTCCAAGCTTTTTTTCTGTGGTCTTGATTTTTCACCCAGAGAGTTCATATTACCAGTTACCCACTGGATTTTCAACTGACTGCAATTTAAATTATGCACCACAAAAAATCTGGCACTAAATATTAGTGACTGATCCCCATGAACTAGTCAATATAATCTTGGCTCTCCTTTCTGTTACAAACAAATGTGTTTTTTCTATCCTTGAAAATTGAGCAAGTGTGAAGGTTCTTGGTCTCAGCAAGGAACAAGTGCTTGAAGATGTGTAGGTGTAAATGATGATTAATTTACAGAAGTTAGGAGTAGTTATGTCCACTAATTAGCATGTTGGGAGCCTAAGCATGAAGTACCTTACTGTTCCCTCTGGTCAGTGCACAGCCATGTTTCCACCCAGGGTTCTGATTATTACCCTGCAGAATGCAGTTTTGTGTCATAGAAAAGTGACCTTTAGAACTCTTACAGTGGATCTTGCTTTTTTCCATAACATTGGGAAAATCATTAAAGCAGAAATATGATGTCATGCATTTCCAGGCCTAATGCCTTCTTGAGTGTAAGTGCTGCTGGGATCAGGCAGTTGAAAGAACGCACTTAGTACCTTTGGAAAATTCAGGCTGAATAAATGTCAGCATGCCTTCCCTGATTCCACTCCAGCAATCTCATTTCCCTGCCTGCAGAGCCTTTCACGACTTTGATTTCCCTGCCACCACTTCTCTGTTGTTTAACCTGATCCCACATAGCTAAAGCACTGCATCATGATCCAGAAAAGCCTGGTGATGCTCCTGATGTAACAGAGCTGGACAAAGCTTGGCAAAGCTGCTGCCTGGGGCTGCAGCTCCCACTCATCCCTGGCAATTCATGGGGCACTCACACACTGCTGGGGAGAGCAGAGCTTTCACAGCACTGCTGCACTCTTAGGATGGTATTTTTAAACATTATTACTGAGCAGAACTTAAAGTGCAGCATTCTGGACTATTGCTAATAAAGATGGGCACCCTCACCTTCCCCAGAGAGAGAAGTTCGGCTCAGCACAGTGGGAGCTGTGACTTGAGGAGCTGGACACAACCACCACGCTGGCACGGGAATCACAGCGTGCACAAATGTGAGTTGGTGTGCCCACAGGGTTTATCAGGGTTCATCAGGGGTCAGATAAACATTTGGTTCCAAACTGTCCCTGGTCCCCCGAGCTTGGGTTGTCATGCTCAGGTTACAGAGGGGATTATTGCAGGTTTGAAGCTGCTCTGGACTGTCGGGAGTGGCTGATGCCCCCGTGCATGGTGTGGGTGAGGGGAGGGTGGAATGGCAGAAATGAGTGTCTCTGCTGATTGGTAAACTGGGGACTTTTACTTGGCCATGAGTCATTTTATATTATTTTAGTGCTGCTTTGCAATGAGCAGTGTGCATATCAAGGAGGGCAAACTCGGGAATAGTGCTCAGTAATGAAGGATGTTTCGTCAATGTGATGGGAGTGACAGATGACTAAAATTTCATTGTTCTTCAAGAGCAGCTCTTTGCTTTGAGACATGTGAGTTCCTGTATCTCTCTGGGAAGGCAGCAGTGTTTTCTATTCTTGTATGTGTGCAGTTCTATTGTATTTGTGCTGGAAATGTGGTGCTGTCTGAGCCAGACAGTCTGGACCACTCTAGAGCAGTTTTCCAGGACTTGACAGCCATGGCACATCACATCTCAAGTGCCAGGTTAAAGTACTACATCAGGAAAATTGGTTTAATTCTTAACTTTTCACTTTTGTTCTACCAGGGTGGCTGCTGAGTGCTCAGTGGAGGTGAAAATGCCCTTTTGAGGGCCTGGGATTTGGCTTTGCCAGGCAGGTTTTTCCCATCTTGCCCGGTGCCTTTGGCTGTCGGGATCAGCAGGTTAAAGGCAGCTGCCGTGTCCTCCACTGCTGCCACATGTGCCATATGGTGTTCCCATGAGCATCCTTCACAGCCACTCTCATCACATTTGTGTTACCCACCAGGGCTGCAGTGACTTGAAAAGTTTGGAAATAACATGGCTGTAGTATATTTAGAAGAAATGTCAAGGGAAGATGGGCTCTGAACCTCAGCAGGCTGTTTCCACCTAGATCATAATTTAGGCACATAGCTGTGTGCTGAAGCATGGCACAGGGTGGTTGTGGTCTGAGAAAGGTGTGAACTCTGGTTTACTTTAAGGCATTAAAAAAAGAGTTAAATTTACTGTAGGGATCATGTCTGCCTGCTCTGAAATTAAGCAATATCTGGGTTGGAATGCAGCATCTCTTTAAACAGTGCCCAGAAATAGTACACAACAATTTTCAGGTCAGGAAGCTGGGAACATCCTGATCATCTCAAAATGCCAAGGGAGCTGTAGGTGGGTGGAGTGTTATTACCCAGCCTGGTGTGTGGCCAGGGAAGCACAGCACCTCTGAGAGCTCTGCACTCACAGAGCTCCAGACTCAGCTCCACATCCCTGGCTGGCAGCTGGCAGCAGCTCTGGGGGACCTTTTAGTTCTTCTTTTCACATCTTGTCCCTGTCTCTGTCCAGTGCTTCACTTTGGATGAGCCGTGGCTCTGTGGGTGTTGCTGGTTGCCAGGCCAAGGTGATCACATTTTCACACAGGGGGGTTCCATGGGAGCCCCTTGGGATCGTTGCCAACCTTAGGAAATTCTCTAGCACTTTGAGGAGTTTGTTCTGCACTCTCAGTTGTAACAGCGTGATGTATTGGTCCAGGTTAGGAATTAGGCAGGAAAAGTCCAGGACCAGGGCTGCTGAGAGAGCTGTCCTGCTGATATTGGTGTTGGGAACCTGCAGATAAGCACAGGATTGATTGCAGCTTGGCCTGGTCCTGCATGGCTGCAGCGGAACCTTTCCCTGGGAGAGCTGCATGTGCTGGGGGTGTCAGCTTGTGTACACATTGCAGGGGTTTAACAGTATTTTGCACATAGCCGAGTGTCTTATTCCCTGTGAGACTGCAGATCCTTCATGTTGTTTGTGTGACCTTTTAGTCAAAGTCCTGACTAACCTGTTGTACCTCTGCTGTTTCTAACTTCTGATTTCTATTCAGGCTGGAATAAAGCTAAGTGGGGTTGAGTTGCCTGTTGTAGTTGCTCGTGTGCTCAGCTATTACCCAGCTGTAATGTCTGGTTTACCTTACGGCGAATAGTACATTTCAGCACTCTTAGAGGTCACGGTAAAGAAAGGATGCACATCTGAGGCAATATTTCCCTTTTATTCCAGAGCTGAAATGAGCAAATGTCTAACAGCTGAGCTCTTAGCTACTGACACTTTGCCTTCTGGAAAACAACAACTTCAGTGTTTGAAATGAACATCAATACCACAGTTTATTCAGACTTTTGTGCAGTTCCAAGTAAAGCTGAGGTGTGTGTATGCAATCCTGAGGCTCAGCTAAACGTTCTGTTTTGTACTGAAGTGTCAAGGGATGCTTTTCCTTTCTCTGCTGTTTTGGAGACTAAGGGCATTTAGGGCTCTGCAACTTTATCCCAGGCTTTTCCTCCTGGCTCGCAGCTTGGATAGGCACCAAATTGTAATTTTTACATGCATTTGGCTTGGCAGTGTCACCTTGGGTGGTTCTGTGGATTTTAGTGGCAGAGAGTTTCTCCAAACAGACATTGTTATTGTTGCCTTTTCCCCGACCTGGAAATGAAACTCGAGATCATTTTAGTAAGGAGGTAATGTAAAAGGGCGTCTTTATTTGAATTAGATGAGGAAGTAATTCTGCTTACAGAGCTGGCTGGGACTGAGAGATTTCCTGTTCCACTGTAAGATACAAACATATTTTGTTGGTTCAGCTTCTTTAAGGCTGTTCCTAACCTACCTGAACATTTTCTGTCTTCATGAGTTGTGTTTTTCTTGAGCTGAAAGCTGCAAGAAGAGATGTAGCAATAGGTGTGTATTTTCTTCAGAGTAGTTGTTATTGGAGTGACTGTACTGAAAGCAGGAAGTGGCAAGTACTTGGGATTTGCCAGTATTAAGGGAAAAGTGTGTTAATTCCCTAAAAACAGGGCATGTTACCAGGTTTTTCTAGTATTTGGTAGGAAGAAGATTAATAGTCGAAATTCTGTAATGAAAAATCTACCCACTGTTTGTACTTAAAATTGGAAAAACCACAATCTCCTTTTGTGGTGTTCCATGTCATCCAGCCCAGCAGGATGAGTCCATTCCGTGGGGAATCACAAAACGTCATCCTATCTTTGTAGTAGAAACAGAACTCTTATGATGTTATCATATAAAATATGAATTTTAATATTAAACTTAATGCTCTGCTATGGTAAGTATGTAAACTTGGCTGTGCAGCAGCAGCATGCACTTCCTGGAATTCCATGCATAGCGTGGTTATAAATAGGCAGCAGGTTATTTGGGAATCACTGGGGCTGAGATCTGGTGTCACAAACAGGATCTGGGAGAGGCTGTGTGCCCTGCTAGGTGCTTGGCTTTGGAAAAACACAACTGTTTGATGGTGAAAGTTCCTGTCTGAGTGAGTCCCAAGTGTCCCTGGAGCACGCGGCCCAGGTCTCAGCTGCTGCCAGGGTTTCCATGCCTTGCCTCTTGTGGGCAACACTGCCAGTCTAGACCCAAGTGCTGGAATCCACCCTGCTCCATGAGCTGCTCCCACAGTGGGCAGATGAAGGACTGTCAGTCCGTGAAGGTAGTCTTGCACCTGTCCCCCTTCAACAGGAAACTACCTGGGGCTTCTCAGTGCTTTGGGAGGGCGGGGTCTGGGTTGGTTTTAGTGCTTTTGCAACAGGCAGAATTGTGTCAGCACCACCACAAGTGTCATGGGCTACTGTGCTGAGATAAATGAATTAGAACAACAAACAATGGGCAACAATAGGGGTAGAAACCAGGGTTTCCTAAAATAATGGTACTCAACCATCGTTATTTTTGTCTCACTGTGACTAGGTTGATATTTCTTGTTTTTTGCTTTTCTGTGTGACAGACCAGAGACGACTTCCTGGGCCAGGTGGATGTGCCCCTCAGTCACCTCCCGGTAAGCAGCAGATCTCTCTGGGAGCCCTGGGGCTGGACTTCATTGCACACACCACTCCCATTCCCCTAAAGCAAGTGCTCCCAGCAGAGCTTCAAGGCAACTCGTGCACAACCGAGCCTCAGCTGCACAGGGACAGGAACATCATCAGCTGTGCATGGAAGGGATGCACTTGCTGTGCAAAAAAAGCTTCATGGTAGCAGATTTGCTTCAGCAAACGCATGAAGAACCAAAAGGCTGCCACAACTAGGTCATCTGTTCATTATTTTAGCTGAAATTGAATTCTTCGCCAGCAGTAAGAGTTCAATAGCAATCAATTGAAGTAATTGACACAGGGTTTGAATAATTTTATTGTCAACAGACATTTGAGGTGTTTGGTTTGAGACATTTGGTGGTAATGTTTGTTTCTGTTTCTTAATTAATGGAGGAATTCAGTGTAAAGCTGGTTCTGTAATTCTGTAAAGCTCCAGTTGTCTGGGTTCCCCCCAGCAGCCAGGATTCTGCATGGGCTGCAAAATTAGATGCTAAATTAAGTGCAATTTCTATTTGTAGATTTATAAATAGGAATAAATATAAATGTGTATGTATATACAGTGATTGCTTTAGCCTTGGTACAAACATTTCTGATCTTATATACTGTTTTGGGTGGCTAACATTGGCTGGATATAATTAATATTTTTAAAATGTTGTGCATGTTATTCTTGACATCTGTGACCTTGCAGGGCTTTTTATGTGTGAATGGGTGAAGTTATTGCAGTGTTTACATCAAAGTAAGGTGTCAGTTGAGCATAACTGGCTTTTTGTGTCTGATTGTGACTTCTTGCTGTTGATGGATGTTATTGTAGAAGAAATTCTCAGGGAATAGAAAGTTTCCAAGATTCCAGGCTTTAGATAATTTAGGATTCAGTGGAAATCAGAGATGTAATCTGTCAGCCTGATGTGTGAATGTTCTTTATGTGGCTGGAAGCCCTTCAATTTGCCATTTTCTCCACTGCTTACAGACTGAAGACCCAACCATGGAGAGGCCGTACACATTTAAGGATTTCCTCCTCAGACCAAGAAGGTGAGAGCAAGGACCTTTAAAACATTTGAGGACTTTAAAACATTTCTTACTTCATGATTTTATTTGCAGTTATTTAAGAGTTATTAAATGCTGTATACCTCCTTGTCTCGTAGCCACAAATCTCGTGTGAAGGGTTTCTTGAGACTGAAGATGGCGTATATGCCCAAAAATGGTGGCCAAGAGGAAGAAAACAGTGATCAGAGGGATGACTCTGAGGTAAGGCTGAATTCTCATGGAAGGATTAAAGAAAACTTGTAGAGTCAGCTTCACACGAAGGATAAAGCCCTAGAAACAGAGTTGCCAGTTGGTTCTCTTTGGCACCACGCCATCAGGAGAGCACCCAGCCACCTTTGGATATCCCTCTTTAATTGACCGATGGGGCCTGAGCTCTCTTGTCACTGCAGTGAGGTGCACGCTGTAACCAGAGTCTTTTTCCTTCATTCCTAAGCATGGCTGGGACGTGGTGGATTCCAGCGACGCTGCATCTCAACGTCAGGAGGAGCTGCCGCCCCCTCCGCTGCCCCCTGGCTGGGAAGAGAAGGTGGACAACCTGGGCCGCACCTACTACGTGAACCACAACAACAGGAGCACGCAGTGGCACCGGCCCAGCCTCGTGTGAGCAGCCTGGCCTGGGGGCTGGGTGCATTGGGGCAGCCTGGAGCTCCAGGCAGAAAGGAAACGTGCGTGCTTTGTGCCTGAAAGACACTTGCTCGCCCCCAGCAGATCACAGAGACACAGTTCTCTGTCTGGGAGTTCTGAGACACTCCAGGAAATCTGGGATGGCAGGGAAGGCAGGGCATTAACAATGCACCTTAGAGTATTAGGAGACAGAGAAGGAATTTTTCAGTAAGTAATTTAACAGGAATAAATTACTTGGTTCATAGACACTGTTGAAGAGGTAAGGAGAAGAGTCAACTCTGTTAAGTTTTAATGAAGTTGAACAGATCAGCTTTGAGGAGATCCTGGTTATTATTCTGTGAATAGGCTTCATTCCCTGGATGTGCTATCTGAGAGGTCTGCAAACCACAGTGATATCGTCTCAAGATTAGATTCAGAAAGCTGTGGCAAGCTCACATTTTACAGAGTGTGAATAATTTACAGTTAAGAGCTATACTGAGATCATAACTTTAACCCAGCACTGCCAAGGCCACCACTAAACCATGTCCACAGAAGTGCTGGATCCCCCAGCACTGGACACGTTCAAGTCTGGGCTCCACAGAGTGCTGGGCCATCTTGTCTAGGCCAAGGAGAGGCTGAACCAGATGACCCCTGAGGTCTTACCCAACCTGTTATTCTGTGATATTTGTGAAGTGCTTCCAGTTCTATTTTCTTTCAACTGAGGGATTAAACAGTCTCCTAATTATGAAGCTTGATTCATGCATGAATAACGATTTCTATAACTGAGGTTTTGAAGGCAATGGACAAAGTGGGGACTTAGTTTAACCTGGGTTATTTTCTTGTTCTTTTGTCCTTGCCATGCTGGGTTTCCCCCTGCAGTGATGTGGGATCTGAGTCAGATAACAATATCAGACAGATCAACCAGGAGGCAGCTCACAGGCGCTTCCGCTCGCGGCGCCACATCAGCGAGGATCTGGAGCCAGAGCCTATGGAGAGTGGAGACATTCCTGAGGTATGGCCAAGCCTGGGCTTAGGCAGCGTTTCTCACGTGTCAGCTCATGACCACACAACACAGGGAATCGTGGTTTACACGGTGTTTGTGGAAGCTGCCTTGGGACAATGCCAGCAGCACAATGATAGGGCAGCCAGAGCCACACTGCCAGGGTCCCCTGCAGCTGCCTGGTGGCCTAGGGACAGCACTGAGTCCTGTGTGAATGCTGAGGGAAACATTTATCATTCCAAATTGCTTATCATGTATACAGTGATAGAGTGTGTATATATATACACATATATACTGTAGATAGTATTGATATGATACTTTCATATTCTTCTCTGAACAGCAGTGGAACAAATGATAAAAAGAAAGGAAGTGGACTGGCTGGAACTGCCCTGTGCCTCAGTTTCCTGTCGTGCTTTGATTTAGGGTGCAGAGAAACTGTTTGTGTGTTGGGCACAGTGAGATGATCACACAGAGGGCAAAGGGAAAGAAGACTTGGTCTGTATAAAACCTGAACTTAGTTTCTTTTCTCTCATTAGCCTTGGGAAACCATTTCAGAGGAGGCAAGTGCCAGTGGGGATTCCTTAAGCTTGTCACTGCCACCTCCTCCTGCATCTCCAGTGTCCCGGACCAGTCCTCAGGAGCTGTCTGAGGAGCTGAGCAGAAGGCTCCAGGTCACTCCTGACTCCAATGGGGAACAGCTCGGCTCTTTGATCGTACGTAGTGTGTGATCTGTAAACCTCTCAGGCAGAATGTGCTCTTTTTTGGCATTACCTGAATCACTTCATGCATGGGGAGAGATTGCTGGGCTCAGGAAAACTGAGCATGCAGCGAAATTTCCCTTCCAAAAAATGCACCACAGCTTCACCATCAAGCAGACTGCCTCAGACAACAGAATTCCTCAGTTCAGATTTCAAGAGTTCTGTGTGAGTTTAACTTCACACTCTGCTACTCTTAGTGAAACCAAATATATGAGAGTAGAGGATGTCAAGCGAGGAATTTCCAAAGGAAAGGGAAAACCAGAAAAATGATCTCATTATTTGTGTTATCCATTAGTTAGATACTATAAAAAATCAGGATAATGCACATAAAAGTGGGGAAATGTTTTATGTCTCTTTGATTACAAAAATAATTGTAAATACTACACAGTCCTGTTTATTTTTTTTTTCTTAGTATGATGATGCTCTCAAGGTACCTCTGCAGTTCAAGAGATAAGAAATGCTCTTGTTCTCATCAAACAGAATCTTGATTAGTGCATTTTTCCCAAAGAGCCCATGCAGTTGGTCTCTGACTGATGGCAATGTCACCTGGAGCTTGGTCAGCAAGTGGCAGCTCTGATGCTCTGCTGGATCTGCATGCAGAAGCACTTGGGCTTGTGTTAGAACTGCAGTTTTAGTAACCCCCAGTGGTTTTACTGCAGCTGTTTCAGTGCTGTGTTTTCCTAAACACTGCTCAGCCCTGGAGTGCCCAGCTGCACTGGTGAGGTGGAATCACATGGTAGAGTCCATCAGACATGATGTGTGTCTGCTTTTTTAGGGGGCTTTTGTTTCATGAAGGATGTGTCCTGGGAAAAGACACAACTAATTCAAAAGTTAACAGCAAAGAGGAAATTGGAAATGGGGTTTGGTCTTTTTTTTAGGAAATACCATAAATTTTTAAGTAAATGAATTTTTAAGACTTTGAGCTCTCATCCATAGTATTTGATTTTGGATATATTTCTTAATGCCCTATTTTTTTCAATAATTCATGAGTTTGTTCATGTTGATACTTCTCCTTTAGGAAAATGGATGGGTCCCTTTTTTTTGTAGTATGTAGGGAGTAGAGAAATGGGATACACCACTCTGTGGTAAAACAGAAGTAGGTAATTGTTTACAGGAGATTTGCTACAAATAGGCTAGTACCTGTAATTACTGAACTTTCTGAATAAACCTCATGTTTTAAGACACCCTAACTTGGAGACAACTTCCTTTTTTTCTTCCTTGCAGCAAAGAGAACCTTCCTCACGACTGAGGTCCTGCAGTGTGACAGACACAGTCGCTGAACAGTCCCAGTTATCCCTGGTAAGCCAGAGCTCCCTCCTAGTCCTTCCTTTTCGAGTGGCCATTCTCTGATTCTGAGTAGCACCTTGCCTTGGGCCAGCTCTGGTCAGGCACAGATCAGTGACCGGGGTGGGCATCTGATTGTCCCAAACAGTAATGGAGACCAAATTCACGTGAGCTAAAAAAGGAGGACATTCCTGAGACAGGAAAATGTTTGGAGACTGAGCAAGCCACCCTCTCCTCAGTTGTTTACCACGGAAATTGAGGTTACTGCAGTGCTGTGGAGTGAGTGGAGAAACTCCTCCAAGGGGTGTTCCCAGCTGGGAAGGAGAGGGCAGGAGAAGCAGCCCTGCCTGGATCTGGAGCAGCCACAGGACTCTTAGAGCTCATGTATTGCTGTGGCACATGAGGTAGTTTTACTTGCAATATCTGTCTAATCTGTCTAAAATCTCAAAGGATTGGTGTTTTGCCTGGTTGGAGTGAAAAGGAAGCAACTTCTGCAGGTTTATTTAAGGAGATTGTTCACACAGGAAAAGATACAAAGATGTTTTGTAAACAAAGCTTCTCTCTGCCATCAGAGCCATGCACACTGCTGCAGCTGACAGAAAGTGTGCCTCTCCTCCAGGACACGTGCAGGGCTTGCAGAGGTGGCAGCTGAATTCTCTCTGCCACCTCCCAGCAGTGCTATAGAGAGACCATTTAAAATAGGAGTGTGCAAGGTGTCCTTTTGAATAAAACTGCTCAGGTTGCAAAGAATATTTCAAAAGATTATGCTTTTCTTCAAGAGTTTTTTCTTTGTTTTTAGAAGTTACAAATGTGTCCTATGTGAATCTGCAAATAGAACACCTGTGCATACCCATAGTTTGTTCCCAAAGCTGCTGTCTCTGCCTTGCTTGTTCTCTCTGCTGCCCTTGGGCAAACATTTGCAGAAAGCACAGAGGTTTTCTCCTGGCTGGATTGTTCTGTGCTGTAGCAGTTATTTAGTGTAGCTGGAGCATGTCCCTGGCTCTGGGGGTGAGCAGGGGGTGGGTGCTGTGCAGTGGTGCCTCAGCTGGTGCTCTCTGTGCTGCTTTATTGCTGTGTTCAGCACTGCTGGAGCCAGGGGCTGTGTGGGGGCTGGCAGGGGGGGCTGGGGAGAGGCCTCTCTCCTGCTCCTTGAGGGACACTCATTTCCTGAGCACATGTTCAAATGACAGCACTGAGAGCATTGCTCTAACACCTCATCTTACCTGATCTTAACCACCTTTCCTCCTTCCTGAGCTAATGATCATTTCCCTTCTGGCAACTAAGTACATGTTCTTCCTAAATCCAGCACTCCTCTGGGATTCTGGCTTGGTTACCAGCAACTGCTGGCTTTTCAGATTTGCTGTTATCCATCTAACTGCTCTCTCTTGGTAAATATGGCTGATGCCTTGCTCCTAAAGATGTGCCAGTAACCTGTGACCTTCAGTAAATATGTGTAACATGAATTGTCATTTAACAGCAGAATGGTCCCTCTAGGAGAGCTCGTTCTTCAACTGTCACAGGGGGAGAGGAGCCAACGGTAATAAAACGCTTTCTTAAGCACTATCTCTGAATAAAGTGGGGGGACATTTAGGTCTTGTACAATGAGGGGCTTTTTTTTTTAAAACAGCCATGTGTTGAATGAAATACAGCTATTGAATGAAAACCTGCATGTTTTTGTCTCAGTTTTCTCAAAATTTCTCAAAACACTGCAATTGCACTCAAATATTGGCATGGTTTAGGGATATGGATGTGACCTTGAATTATGATGAAGCTGAGCACTAAGGAAATGCCATGGGCTCCTGAAAAATAAAAGCTACAACAGCTAATTCTTTAAAAAGGGATACTGGAAGCACCAGTGATTAGAGACATCAAATCATTGTACATGTAGCTATGTTTGCATCTTGTATCTGTCTTTCCTTACTCTCCATTAGACTAATTAATTTTAATTCTTAAAGTTGGTCTTAATTTGAGAGTCTTGGGGGTACAGTGATACAGCACAGAGTTCTTAATGGCCTTACTGAATGCCAGTTTCATTTTCCAGCAGTTCCTCAGCAGTCCAAGACTGTAGTTTGATCATCCCATAAAATTCTTGATGTGCTTTGCTGAAAGTGTAATACAAGCAAAGTGGGTTTACTCTATATTGAATTTTATCCAAATTATATATATTGAACCTTTAACCTAATTAACTGCCAGTCTGAAGCGAGTTATTTCATGGAAATCATTTACAGTAACTATCATAAATGGCTTTCATGAATTTATGCCCTCCTAGAGAATTTGTTTCAGAGAAAGAAATTTAATTTATACTTGGTATAAATTGCTATTTACATCTGGGAAATAGATAAATCTTGCTTTGGGTGTTAATACATCATTCTGTAATGCTATCTATATTCACTGTTTTTTAATTTTAGAACCAGAGGAGCACACTTGCAAATAGCAAAGTCTAAATAAAATGCCTGACTCATTAGTAGTTACTTAGTTGTGCTAGATGAACCTGCACTGCAGTGGTAGTCCCTTGGCAGAGCATCTTGTCTTGGTTAGACTTTTTAGAGAAAAATATTAATATTAATATTTTCATGCAAATAACTGAGTTCAAACATCAGTGACTCCTCATTAGTGTCGCTGTAACAAGGTGTTTTACCTCACCATGCTGCAGTCACTAATCCCCCCAGCTTTGTTCAGCATTTACACCCAGAGTCCCAGATCTGAGGAGGAACTGGGACTTACACAGGATTCATGGTCGAAATCCTTTGTCTTCAAAGGCTGCATTCTCTTGGGTCTTTGGGCACCTGGGGCTTGCAGACAAACAACCTGTCAGCAGTAAAAGTCTCTGGTCACCTTGGTTTTGCCTTCAGAACCCCTCCAAACCCCCTCCTTGAGCACCCCAGGTTCAGGCCCAGTGTCCTCCTCCCCATATGTGGGTTGCGAGTGAGACACTGGAGTGTTTGCAGCCCTCACTGTGCCCTTCCTGGCCCCTGACTGTGGCATTGGCAGCCACTGGTGCACTCCAAGGTGTTTTCCTCAAAGGGAAAACAGCCCTTAGCTCTTCAGGAGAGGAAGAAATGACTCTGAATTTGGATTCTTCATCTGTTTGCCTCTGTCTTCTGTTCCCTATTGGAGTGTGTCAGCTTCCTGGCCCATGCAGTATATTTTCTCCTTTCCTTTCTTGATTGTCCCTGCAGTCTTCCAGTTCCTTGTGGCAGCTGTGCTCTGCTCTTAAACAGCCTTTGGCATTGCTCTGGGAAAGGTCTGACAGACATGAAGCAAGAGCAAGTTCCTTGTCTTGGTGGAATAAGGAATATAGAAGGTAGGAAGAGAATGTGTCCTGGATTTCAGCAGGAGCCTTTACTGTTTCAGACCCCAGAGCTTGTAGTGCATCAGCCTCTGAATCGTGCAGGTCCTTCACTTGGTTCCAGTTCCTAGCTCAGGTGTAGGAGCTCGTGCTTGGGTATTTTGGAGACAGGAAGGACACAAGAGAACGTCAGCCACACACAGGACACAGCTCCTGTGGGCAGCAGGACATGACTCTTCCATTACCTGCTTCTCTTGAAAATCGTCTGACTTGTGGAGCTTTTACTAAAAGATTTTGTCATGCTGAAATGGAGGCTCCAATTTGGGGTTGTGTTGTCGGGACACTGAGCCCTGAGTGCAGCATTTGTGACAGAGCAAAATGGTTAAAATTAATTTTCTAAACCCACAGTAGTTTCTGGCAACTGATTCAAGACACCCTGGGATAAAGAAGAGAACAGGACTTGGGAGATCTTGACTGCATGGTTATTCAACTCTTACTTATCCATCCTGATAAAAGGAAGAAACTTCAGCCTTTTAAGGATAACTCATTAAAACACAGAGTTCCTTTTTGTCATTATGTGTAACAAAATAGAATGTTTGAGGGCATATAAACTTGTCTGTTTGCTGAATCCGTGTCAAACTGACCCAAAAGATCTCTTGGGAGAAAAAACTTACAAAGGCACAAAGAGCTTGAATTAAGTTAAATTAGAAACTGGATTTTTCCATATGGTTGTTGTAAGTTAAGAAGAGTGTAAGTTAACAAGTTGGTTTTCTTTTACGAACGACAGACTTTGAAGTGGTTTTTAGCTATTATAAAATAAGAATTGAGTGATTTCTTGCCTGAGCAGCCTTCCGTGGCTTACGTGCACACCACGCCTGGCTTGCCTTCGGGCTGGGAGGAGCGCAAGGACGCCAAGGGCCGCACCTACTACGTGAACCACAACAACCGCACCACGACGTGGACACGGCCCATCATGCAGGTAACCCTGCTGCACCAGGGACAAAGCTCCTGGCTGGCCTGAGGCTCAGTTCAATTGAAGCAGCTCCCACAAATCTGACATTTACAGGAAAAATCCTGAGCATTGTCATGACAATACAGATGAATCGTAAAAAAAAAGCTGCAACAGTTTGGGATGGTTTTGGTTACTTCTTTTAATTATGTCAAGGCACAGGTTAAGGTGATTGCTGCTAGAGAAGGAATTTCCAGAGGTGCAGAAGAGCTCTTAAAAGGAGGCAGATGTGTTCTTTGGATTCGAACGTTGGCTGGAGCCATTAATAGAACCATATGTTCTTGGCCCTTCAGTGGAATTACATCAATTACCTGGCCTTTAAGGAAATAGGGTTAAGAAGAACAGTAGTGATGAGAACACTGACATTGGTTGTAACATGTCCTACACATGGGCAGTGTCTGTGACATTTGTGACCTGGCTTTTTTCTGGCACAGCTCGCCGAGGACGGGATGGTGGGGCCGGGCACGAGCAGCAGCAACCACCTGAGTGAGCCCCAGATCCGGCGGCCCCGCAGCCTCAGCTCCCCCACGGTGACCCTGTCAGCACCGCTCGAGGTGAGCCACTCCCCACTGCTCCTGACTCCACTCCTCAGCCCCTGCCTTCAAACTGGGGCTGCATTTCCTTTAAGTGGCTTTCAAAGTACTTCCAGATGCTGTGGACTGGTGTTCACTGTGACGTGGCTAAAGAATAGCTGAAGTGGCTCCTTACACAATCAAAACCTGTGTGTATTTGACTTCTGATAGTGTGGTTCAAACTCTTGCCTCAGCTACTCATGGCTGTGCTGAAGAGAGCCAGTTCTTCAGACTTCCTCTTCACACTTAAATGTTTGAAGAGCTGTGGCTCACACAGCCTTGCACTTAAAGGCTGTTTTGTAAATTAGATACATTGTCCCTGAAGCACAAAGCACTGCTTTTGTCTTTTCCTTGGTAAAATGAAATATGGACGCATCCAGGGCAGCTGCAGGGGAAGGGACAATCAGGTGTAAATACTGCGGACATTGTCATTGCAGAGGAAGGCACAGAACACCATGTCCTTCACAGCAAAAGACTGGGCATGTGAGAAGGCACAGGTAGAGCTAATTAAGTTGTAGAAATCAGTCGCAGCATTTAATGGTGCTGTTAATTACATCTGGAATGAGGAGCCGTTTGCTGTGGAGCCAAGCGGGATTGGTTTCACAGGTGCCGGGTGAGCAATGGTGCTGTTTGCTGCTCCGCAGGGCATGAAGGACTCTCCGGTGCGCAGGGCAGTGAAGGACACCCTGTCCAACCCTCAGTCCCCACAGCCGTCCCCCTACAACTCCCCCAAGCCCCAGCACAAGGGGGCCCAGAGCTTCCTGCCCCCGGGCTGGGAGATGCGCATCGCCCCGAACGGCCGCCCCTTCTTCATCGACCACAACACCAAGACCACCACGTGGGTAAGAGGCCATGGGCCATCTCTGTCTTCCTGCCTGCAGGCCCCCTGTTGCAGCATGCCACTTGTCTTTGTGCTTTTGAGAGCCAAAAATGTGCATGTGGCTGTAAAAGCCCTTGTGGAGTTCAGGCAGCCTAAGAACAGGCCTGTGGTTTTTGAGGCATATTCCTGGACATAGCACACATTTCATGGAGTCAGGTCCTGCATCAGCCTAACTCACTCAGCACTGGAAAACTCATTGCACTGTAGGAATCCTAATAAGCTTTTGTTTTATTATTCAAAAATAAAAGAATAATGAAGGAGGATTTCCAGATAAGTCTGTGCTTGACTTTGTAGATCTGCCTTGATCTGTTGGATTTACAGTTGCATGTTTGTGTTCCAGGAGGATCCCCGGCTGAAGTTTCCAGTGCATTTGAGATCCAAAGCATCTCTGAACCCAAATGACTTGGGCCCTCTTCCTGTAAGTGGTGCTGTGCCTGTGTCCTGACCTACCCCTGCTGTCCCAGGGCTCTTCTCTGTTCTGGGCACAGGCTGCTGCAGTCCTTGGAAGCTCCGGAGCCCTGCTGCATGCAGGGGCTTGCTCAGGCCCTCCAGAGCCAGCCCAGGATGCTCTAACTCATGGCTTCTCTCTGTGCTACTGAAGTGTTGAGCTTTGCACACACTTACCTGGGCTGTGTCTCTGACTGTGCTTTTAGGTAATCATTTACTGCTTAGGAAAGCCAGAGCAGATTGTGCCAAGCAAACTCTATCAGTGCACCAGCATATTCTAGCATTTACAAATATGAAAAAAAAATACTTTTCAATGAAACCTCCATATTTTGCAGAGCAAATCATCAATTTCATGTCAGAAGTTTTGTCATACTTGTTATCAAAGTATCATGGGGATTTACAAACGTGTCAAATGCAGAGCTTTGCTTTGTTTTTAAAATACTCTCTCACTTTAAAGGCAACGAGTAATATGTGAAAGCTGACACATTCCTGGTCACAGCAGCAGGAATGTTCTTTGGCTTTAGGAGACAGCTGTGCTTTTGCAGTTGTCCAGGTACGTGGGGGTGTTAACCTTGGAGGCACTGAAGGGCCAATTACAATTTGTTCTGTTAACTGCAAGGGCTGAAACATGCAGTGAAACCAGGGTAGCCTGACTTGTCACGAGCAGCAGATCGTTAGTAACAGATTTCACCTCAGTTCAGCCTCCTGCTTGGGATGACTACAGAATTTAACATGGGTTTCTCCAACAAGATTGAAGTGAAATAATTTCTCTTCTGGCAGCCCAGGCTGGCCAGCATTGCCTGTCCCTACAGCCTGCCTTCTGCTCTCCTTTCTGCACTGCAGGCACTGGGACATGAGAAAAGGGAATGGATGAAAAGGGAAGCACTGACACTAGGTTAGGACATTCTTGTCCCACTGTACAGGGAGCCTGGGTTACAAATTTACAGTAAATAACCCACATGGCTTTCAGAATTAGGAGCAGAAACTTTCAAACCAAGCCACGATGGACCATCTGTTCTCTGTGATTGTTTGCTCACAGCAGGAAATGGGTGGGAATCCTGAGGCAAGAGGTTTCTATGTCCAAGCTTTAAAAAATATTCCCTGCGTGGGATGCAGTCACCTATAGAAGATCTGTGTCTGAGTCTGCCTGGATTTGTGGCCTTGCCATTATGCATCTGGTCACTTGGGGTTTCCTTCCTCATCAGCACCTTTGAGACAAGTCCAGTAGGTGTGGGCAGTGCACTGCCTCAGGCTGTGTGAGACTGGTACTATTTCACTTACTCTCTCTTTTCTTTGTTTTTATTTCCCATTTCCAGCCTGGCTGGGAGGAAAGAATACACCTGGATGGAAGAACGTTTTATATAGACCATAGTAAGTAAGCACTCAGGTACTAGAGCAAATAGACAAAGGGAGGTACTAAGTATTGAAGTGAAAGCTTTGTGATTTTACTCTTCATTTAGGAAGCCAGGTGTTGATATGTGGAGACATTGATACCAGAGACTTAGTGCCCTCCTACGGTACTGTACATTCACTGGAAGCTTGCTTTAATTGGCTCATCAAGCTTTGTCCCTCTCTGACTTGTGAAGCATTAACATTTCCTCTCTGTGGTTTCTTTTGTTCTTGTTGATATTTTGGATTTGTTGTTGTTGTTGTTGATGATCCCATGGCTTATTTGCACTTAATAAATTAAAATATACACTAGGAATAGAAAATAAGATGAGAAAAGATCCTGTAGCCACAGCTCCACATATAGGCAGTGGAGCAATTAGCACTGAGAAGTACTTTCCTCTGCTTTCAGGTCTGTGGCAGTGCTGATTCTGATCTTATTTCCTATTTAGAGCATGTGAAACTGCACCAGCCCATTAATATTCTCCAGTTCTGTTAGTGGAGTTTTAGTGTAAGTGATGTTTCATTGTAGATTTGTCTTCCTAGAGCATCTCAGAACTGCTGTGTGAGTTTTGTTGGTGTTTGAAAACAAAGCAGCCCACAAAGGCTGGGCTGGGTCTTATATTTTTTTGGTTGTTCTTTTCAAGATTTGAAGACTTCTATTTAGGCATTTCTTCATATACAGTCATAACCATCAGAGGAGGGTGCACAGAGAGTTAAAACCTAAACTTAGCCACGTTTGACAGAATTAGGCTTGTCCCTCAGTATCACTGACACCCACACTCATCCACACAAATGAGAGTATTAAGTCATTAAAAGACTACCTTTAAAGTAATACCAATTTTGAAGTGGTATAAATACTTTTAACTAAACATTAGAAATAATACACTTGTCAAGCACCCGTTAAACCTCTTCTAAACTTCAGTAGAGAGTTATTATCCTTTATCCCTTCTGTAATTGTTTTCCCCAACAGAGATCTGGAAATGTAACTATGGCAAATGATTCTAAATTGCTGCCACTAAGGAGTTACAGGATAAAACTGTCCCATTTAAAACACCTGTGTAACTGCTGAGCCTCCCAATCTCTCTTAAAAGTCTTTAATGTTTCAGTCTCCTAAAGCTATTTGAGCATCTGGTAGTCTCTAAAATGGAATGTTAAAGTCATACATTAATTAGAATTCCTGAAATAATTTGTAACTGTTAGGAAGCAAAATTTATGCGCATCTGAATTCTCTCTAGCTCTTTTGATCTGAGTGGATTTAGCTTCTTATATAGCATTTTTCACAAAAGTTTAAGGAAGATTTAGATAATGTTCCCTGTTTGTAGCAAATGTCCCTTTGGTCCCAGCCACGTGCCCGAGCACTGCCGTGGTGGCTGGGCTGGGGGGTCTGGAGGGCCAGGGGCTGTGCCACTGCCAGGACACAAAAGCAGTAGGACAAGTGTGGCAGAGTCAGCTGCTGGTCTTGTCCTGATTCCCTGCTCCATTTTGTAATTCTGCTGCATTTGTAACTCCAGTGCTGTTTGTCCTGTTCTTGAAATGTTTTTCTCATCCTTGGGGGAAACTGCACATGTCTCCTGCAGCCAGCACAGCCCCTGTGCTGTTACACAGGGACCAGAATCACTGAGTGCTGGTGCAGCACACACGTGGTGTTGGTACCAGAGGCTGTGTGTGACAGTGACCCCTTCCCTGGCTCTCTGGGCCCTCAGCTGCCCCAGTCTCCTCACCTCCATGGACACACTGGTGTTCCCTGCAGCACACGCACACTGCTGCCACTAGCTACGTGTTGGAAGGGATCAGAAGGGAAAACAACCATTCTGCAACCGTTTTCTGGGCAGGTACCAGTGATTCACAGACAAGGGGGATGGATACCTTGAATGGGTTCCCCTCAAAGTCTGTTCACATCCAGCAGCACATGGTGCTGCTCACAATCTGCATCAGTGATACACACAAGGAATTAGGGAGAAGCACTCCTTAGTTCATCAGGAGAGGGCAGAGGGGTTCACTGGAATGGGATGGGAAGTCACAGTGAGTCTGGCAAATGGCCACTGCAGTGTGCAGGAAGAGGCTGTGTAAGGGGAATTGCAAAGTGTTACTCAGAATGGGAATAATTAGTAGAGTTTTGGTTGAAAAGGGGCATGAAAAATACCATCACCTGGTCCATGAGTTATTTCACCCTGTGATGTAGTGACAGGAGTGCCTAAATCCAAGCTGGAGTTAACCCTTCTGATGCCATCAGCATTGGGAATGTCTGGCTATGAGAGTTCTGTATCTGGCAGGGGGTCCCAAACTTCAGGGAAATAGTGGGCCCCTTGGAATGGCAGGGAGAAGAGGGAATCCTCAAAGGCCTGAGAGCCTGGTTTATGACAGAGAATTGTATTGGTGGGAAGACTCAAATTTCTGAAATCTTTGAAAATGTTGAGACTTTTGAAAATGTTCTTCAAAAAGAATGGGTTTGTTATCCATGTCCACTTGGGATGAGACAGAGAATCCTGAGCTACAGTTCCAGGTGGAGTGGTTCATGCCACACCCTTGTAGCCCTGGAACAGCATTTTTAATATGAAGTCCCTGTAAGACTCTGCCAAGAAACTTACACTGAGATTCGTTGGTGTCATTGCACACTCTGAAGTACAGAGAGCAAAGAGCTGACACACCGTCAGTCATTTCCAGCTCTGTTACCTCTGATTTCACAGAAAGCTGGCACTGTGATTTGTAGCTGCTGGTGTCAAGAAGGTGACCAGAGAACTTTGTAGAAGGTGATTCCAGTGTAGGGGTTGAAAATGGAAAGGGCTGGGCTGGGGGTCCTGCCTTGGCAGCAGCTCTGCTCCATGCATCTCTGGGGTCTCAGGCTGGCAGCCCTCCTCAGCATTTCCATAAGTGATCAATAACTTTAATGTTTGAAGGGAAATAAAGTAGTATTTTACTGTTAAATTAACTAATAGATCAAATGTCTTGAAATGTGCTTGCAATCCTTTAGAATTTTCTCCAGTTAACATTTGCTGAATGACACCTTTCAGATCCCAATCCCTCTTAAACCAGCTTGGGATGCTCAAAACTTAGAGGGCTTTTCCAGTTCTAGAAACATGGAAAATGCAATTTTGATTCCTGGTACCCAGTTCCTAACCCAGAGGAGTGTCTGGCCATGGGTGACCAGCACCTCACTATTGCAGGTGGCACCTGGCATCGGGTTTGGAGCCTTGTCTTATTGTTGCAACACCATTGTTTTGTTGTGATTCTGTCGTGTTCAGAATCTTGGGAGGAGCAGCTGTCTGGAGGCAGGGAAGGGGAGTCCCACCATGGTCCTGTAGAACCTTTCCTGTCATCCTGGTGCTCTTCAAAGCTGTAAATGGAAAGAACTGGGTTGTGTTGTGCCACTGCCAGCATCTCCATAGCTCATAACCGGGTGATTCTCTCACACCAGAACAGGACAGTTCTGCCTCCTTTACCTTCTGACTAAATCAGAGCCTAGGAAAAATGTTATTTCCTCCAAATTTAGAAGTATGATAATTCAGCTGTCTATGCAAAATTTCCAAACAGTAACCTAGGGTGTCATTGCCAAAAAAGTTGGGTTCCTTAACCTGTCAGGCCGTGTATCTCCAATCCCAGCCCACGTTCAAATGAACATGTTCATTCACTCCTGCAGACGTTGCCATCAAAGCAGTGCAAATTCCCTGGGTTCTGGGGTAGTTCTGTGTTTTTGAGTGAATGTTTTCAACTAAACAGTGTGTTGGGGCTGGGGAGGGTGGGGAGACACAAGCCTTTGCTAACCCTGACAGAGCTGAGCAGTGCTAGGGAGAAAAAAAACAACGGAAATTTCAGTGTGGTACCAGAGAAGCCATGGGATCATTTCTTTTGTTATTTGCAGATAATAAAATTACCCAGTGGGAAGACCCCAGGCTGCAGAACCCAGCCATCACGGGCCCTGTAAGTACTGCTGTGGGATCTTCCATGAAATGCCCTGACTTGGGCACAGCTGGAACAGCAGCAGGCCCTGCCTGCTCCCCAGATCAGGGATGGGCAGCCTGGGAAACAGGAGCTCTGCTGGCCCAGAAGAAGCTGGGAATGTCACAGCATCCTGGTTGGTCAGGGTTTGGGGATGCCTATGGAGAAGTGCTCCTATTTACCATAACCTGGGTCATTACTGACAGTAGATTTCACTGGGCTGACACATTGTTCTATTTGTTTGGAAATCTCTGGACAATAAAAAGCTGTTTGCACTTGGGAGGAGAGAGTTGGGCCTACGTGGATTCAAAGTGGGGAAAAAAAAGACAAAAAATGGGTCTGTCAGTTTAAGAGACATAAAACTTCCTGCAAGTAAACAGAAGTTTCAGAATATCAGCCTTAGAAAAAAATAAACAGAGAATTTTACTTCAGTATCAGATTTTGAAAACATCAGAGAGTGATTCTTTGACTTTTGATGCTGAGTTATGCCAGTTTATGCCATTTTATGATATTCTGAGTGATCAGACTTCCAATCTCAAGATGTTTCCTGGTGCCAAGAGTACCTTTTTATTCTGGATAAATCCTTGGGACCTTTAAGAGTTTCAGGACATGGCAGATGAGCCTGCTTCACGGTGTAATTCCAATTGCTTAGTAATAATATCAATAATAGTCACTTGTTTGACCATAGTTGCTTTTGGAGGGATTTACCCATTTATCAGGCATTTAAAACTGGAGATCCTCAAACACAGCACTGTGCAAATTCCTAATTGGCCTCTCCCCAGAAATGCTGAGCATAAATGAGACTATTGGAGAAAGTTTGTTTGAAGGAAATTAAATGATCGTGGTTCCTTGAGTGACTGACAGTGGTTTGTTTGTTGGTTTTTAAGGGAAAGCAGGAGCTAATCCATTTCACAGAAGCACTAAGGGATCATCTTAATCCTGAAATTCTGAAAGCATCTGAATGCTTTCAATACTAATATTTCTGGTGCCATGACAAACAGAATTACTTCAATTGCATTTCACATTGTGTTTTTAAATGAAGGAAACATGTAGAAAGATTACTTAATAGCTGTAGTAAAGTCATGTTATCATCAGAGTAAAATGATCTTTAAATCTCTCTTGGGTGGGTTGAGGGGGGCTGGTAGCACAATGTGTGTGGCTAGCAGGGCTGTCCAGTCCCTGTCAATGCTGTGGGGTATCCAGGTTCTGAGTGGCTGCAGTGACACATCCTCCCTGCTCCCCACAGGCCGTGCCGTACTCCAGGGAGTTCAAGCAGAAATACGATTACTTTCGCAAGAAGTTAAAGAAACCTGTGAGTACAACCAGCAGGGGACTGCGGGATCGCTGCACCTTCCTCCACGGTGCTGCTCCTCGGGGGCTCAGGGAGGAAGCAAAGTTTCCATTTGAGGGCTTTCTCAACAAAAGACTTTTCTCAGTCTTTAAGACTCACGTTTTTTCTAGATAAATGCAAATGCCCTTGAAAATAGAGCACAGTCCATCTTCCTCCTCCTTATTTTTTTGTTTTGTTTGATACTTTTCTTGTCGAATTCATCAAATATTTACCATAGAAGTCTGCAGCACTGTTTTGGAACTGGCCCGGTTCCCCCCATGCTCTCAACATGTGCACTGAGAGAGCACTGGGAAATAAAAACATGAGGAACTGCAACACAAGGTGTCTGATCTGTCACTGAGCTGTTCCCAGTCAGTAATTTGCCCAAAGGCTTATTTCCTGAGACTAACAAGGATAATCTAATCTTCTTTGACACAGGCTGACATACCCAACAGATTTGAGATGAAATTACACAGAAATAATATTTTTGAGGAGTCCTACAGAAGAATCATGTCTGTGAAGAGACCTGATGTACTAAAAGCCAGGCTCTGGATTGAATTTGAGTCAGAAAAAGGACTTGACTATGGAGGTGTGGCCAGAGAATGGTTTTTTCTCTTGTCCAAGGAGATGTTTAACCCTTACTATGGTCTCTTTGAATACTCAGCAACGTAAGTGTCCATTAAATATTTCTATTCTCAAGGGATATACATTACACTTTGCATAAGAGGCAAAGTTGCTCTGGGCAGAAGTAGCTCCTTCCTTACCAGGTTGCCCTGGGGAGCCCCCCTGCCCTGTTCCTGCTGCCCTTCAGAGAGCCTCTGGAATTGTCCGTGAGAGCCCAGAAAACATTTCCATTGCTCAGACCATATCCAGGGCAGCAAACGTGCAGTTTTTGAGGACCAATGTCAGAGAAAAGCTGTTTTCCTCTGCTGCCCAGAGCTGCTGCACTGCTGTAGAGCAAGCTCAGAACGCAGCTGCTCGTTCACACTGCAGTGGCCTCCCAGAACTCTCAACTGGGGGCTGCCCAGCTTTAAAATCTTGGAGCAATCCATAAGTGCAAGGGAGAGAGGGCGTTCTTGCTCACACTGGGTTTTGGTTTGCTGCCGTGCCAGCCCCTCAGCCCTCAGTGGCTCTGTGGTGGGACAGACTGGAAAGGACTTGGACACAGCCCCCTAGGCACAAGCTGTTTATTAACATATCTGAGTGTCTGCTTATTTCAAGACTTGGTTCTTCAGCTATTTTTTTTCTTTCCCCAAAAAAGGGACAACTATACACTTCAGATTAATCCTAATTCAGGTCTCTGTAACGAAGACCATCTGTCGTACTTCACGTTCATTGGCCGGGTGGCCGGCCTGGCCGTGTACCACGGGAAGCTGCTGGACGGTGAGTGCTGCTCCTGCTCTGCTGCTGCCACTGGGCTTTGGGGAAGGAAATGCACCTGCCTGAGAGCCCCAGCTTCTGGGGACAGGCTGGGACTGGCACCGTTGAGATTTGAATGGTGATTCATTAAATTACAGTGTCTTATTCAACAAGTGAGTTTTAATACCAAGTTTTGCTCCTTTCTCTGCTCAAGTTAAAACTCCAGCATGAGCACTGTCCCTAGAGGAAAAGCATGGAATTTTTATCAGTCATTTCCATGCAAACCTGCAGCCAAACTAGGGAGGGTCAACTGCAGCATATTTCTATATGTTAAATTATTGCTGAATTATTCAATTACAAATTCTGCTGCATTGTGAAATCTCACACCAGGCAGACATTACTGAGCAGATTTTCCTGAGCCTTGGTGCAGCAGAGGAAGCTCACCAGCCTGGTTTTCAGGCAGCTCCTTGGAGAGAGGAGTAGTGATTTTAAATGGGATAGAGTGCCCTGAGCTCAATTGCCCAGCTTTGGCACTCTCTGCAGTTAATGTTAGGGTGGTCAGTGGAGTATGGTAGTTAGTGGATAATGGTTGAAACTGAAAAATTGGACTTTCTGTGCTTAAATAAACCTGAGCTGCTATGATGCTGTTGCAGTTGCAGGACTGTTACAGTCAGGAGGTAACAATAAATGCCAGGGGTGTGCCTTCAAGCATTCCACCTGTATGGAATGTGCAGGTGCAGAGCAGGGCAGGTAATGCTGTCCTTCTCTCACAGGCTTCTTCATCAGACCTTTCTACAAGATGATGCTGGGGAAGCCCATAACTCTGAAGGACATGGAGTCAGTGGTAAGAGCCCATTTAACCAATTTCACACAATTTCTAATGACAATGTGAGCCCGTGCTCACAGGCCCCTGGGTTTCTACAGGTCTGCACTAATTGCCTATTTTCAAACTGTCTAATTGTGATCTGCCCTAGGATAGCGAATACTACAACTCTCTGAAGTGGATCCTGGAAAATGACCCTACAGAGCTGGATCTCATGTTTTGCATAGACGAGGAAAACTTTGGACAGGTGTGTAAAGGGTATTTACATCTGATCCACTTTCCAGTGCATACTGCCTTTTTCCTGAAGCAACATAAGGTTATGGATTACATGGAGAACTAGGGAGGTTATTGAAGCCACAGAATAGAGAGGTTTTATAATACACTGGTTGGCTTTGAGCAGTTTCAATATGTGATTTAACTTCTTTTATTATAAATAATAACTATTAGAATTTTGTGTTTATAAAGTATGTATTTTGTGGTTATATTTTACATAAATATATCATTTTATTATTAGAAATAATAATGATAGTAAAATTATTAGTAAATAGGCAGCCTCTCTCCACCAGTTTTCTTTTCTGTCAGTGCAAGTTTGTTCAAAAGGGGTAAATCGATTTACTCATGATTTCCTGATACTGCCTGTAAAACGCTGCTCAGGGAGAGTGGGTTCTGGGAGAAAGATGTCCTCAAATAACAGGGTTTTGGTCTTTTGAAATACAGACATATCAAGTAGACCTGAAGCCCAATGGGTCTGAAATCATGGTAACAAATGAAAACAAGCGGGAATACATTGAGTAAGTACCATTAGGGAACGTGCCTGGGGGGAAGAAAGAGCAGTTGTACTTAAGAATTGACTCTGCTGCCATTCCTATCGTTTGTACTGCACAAGAGCATCAGCGGTCGCTGGGGGGGAAAAAAAAAAAAATCTTACTGTTAACATTGGTTATATCCAGTCAGATGTAAGAACAAAGAGTAAATGAAATGATGTGTTTTGTTCTCTTGAAATTCCCCCCCCATGGAAACATGCTTCTCCAGCATCTGGCTCAAGTTCAGAGGAGCCAGGAGGTGCTCTCCAGCCTGGCCCTCATGCCATTGTCCTCCTCTGCCAGTCACAGACCAGAGCCAGGATTCCAGTGCCAGTGTTCCTACCAAAACTGGCCAAATCTGAAATTAGGTTTCATTTTCAGATTTCTCAGTTCTTCTGCCTACCGGGACGTAAAATGCTAAATTCACTTATACCTGCTGGCATTTTAAATCAGGGCCTTTTCCAAAGTGAAAGACATTATAATTGCTACATTCATGCAAATTGGGAATTCATTTCCAGTACCTGGACCAATTCCATGCCTGGAATTGATTTTTTATGCCTGCACCTGTGAGGTGTTTGTGCTGTGGGTGGCTGGTACTGAAAGCAAGGTGTCCCTTTGATGCTGCAGTTTATTTCTTTATTTATAGGCGAGGTGCTGTGTCCTGACAGCTCTCCTCAGAGCTTGCAGACTTTGCTGGGAATTTTTAATTACTCAGTGCTCTGGAAGAATAAAATGTCTGCTCACGTAGGTACCTACAGGAGTGAAAATATTCCCACTGTGATTTGGTCATAGTCACTGGGGTTTTTGGTTTGTTTCCTCAAAATTCCATCAGTCACCAGCCAATAAATTGGAACAACTGGTGAAAGCTGTTTAGTTACCTGAACTTGCTGAAGTTGTAAATGACAAACTGAAAGCATTTGGGGTTGCTGAAACCTCTGAACACTTGGCTGAGACCTGCTAATAAGATTGTTTTTCTGATGGGGTTTTGTTTCTTTCTGCAGCCTGGTCATCCAGTGGCGGTTTGTCAACAGAGTGCAGAAACAAATGAATGCCTTTCTGGAGGTGAGGCTCTTTAGCTCCTTCCTTTCACAAAAATAGGGATTTTTTTTTTTTAACACAGATTTCTTACCCACTGGTGTCTGCGTAAAGCTTGGCAGGGAATGCAAATAGAATACTTATGTTTTATGGTTTTACAGTTCTATCTTGTGTAAGAACATATCATTTTTCTCTTATGAGAACAAGGGCATTCTCTTTCAAGTTTAATTATATGAGCTTGAAGTAATTTGGTCATTGATTTTTTATTTGCTCTTCTTTTTAGGGATTCACAGAACTGCTTCCTATTGATCTGATCAAAATTTTTGATGAAAATGAACTGGAGGTGAGTCAGTTTGGTGCCCCAAGCTGACAGTTCTCTGACAGATGTGCCATGTTCTGGGCTCTTGAATCATCTGTCTCTCTCCCTAAGGGAATGTGCAGACACAGATGCCTTGCTCAGAGTCGGAAATTAGATGTTTCTTCCTAATTAATAAATCTATTCATGACATGCACTTACTCGGGAAGGTGGCTGGGGGTGTGCCTCTGAAAGCCTGGCAGTAGCTTAGTGGATCAGTGCCATCATGCCTGTGCCAGTCACATTTGAGGCAAACACGTGGAAGTTGCTGTCACACTGTGGCAGTGTGCAGCCATTCTCCAGTAACTGCAATACTCTGGGGATCCTCTGACTCTCCCCTGTGTGTGCATGAATGACTGAGGGGCAGTGCCACCTTGTTACCCTGTGAGTTCAGGGAAACATCCCACCCTTCTGCTTCCCTGCAGTTACTGATGTGTGGCCTTGGTGACGTCGATGTCAATGACTGGAGACAACACACCATCTACAAAAATGGTTACTGCCCAAATCATCCCGTTATCCAGTGGTTCTGGAAGGTAAGACTGGCCACCACCTCAAACTGGTCCTGAATGATTTTTTTGCAATCATTTTTCCTTATGAAAACTGCTGTAAGAGTTGGGGGGGGGGTGTTGTGCTGGGGGCAGGACCTGCTCCCACCTCACTCAGGTGAGGGCAGGTGTAGCTCCTGCCACAGCAGCCCAAAGATGGGACCTGGAGCAGAGACAATCCATTGTGTGCTGAGGGTTGGCTTCTCATGCTGGCTCTGGGCTGCTCTTAAGGCCTGCCTGCGCAGGCCAGGGCAGGAGGCTGAGGCTGATGGGGGCCGTTTGCCAACAGGCTGTTCTGCTGATGGATGCTGAGAAACGGATCCGGCTCCTGCAGTTTGTCACCGGGACGTCACGTGTGCCTATGAACGGATTTGCTGAACTTTATGGTGAGCTGCTCGTGGCACGATGGGAATCCAGCCAAGCTCTGACCTCCACGTAGCACTGAGTTTTAAATGCTGATGTCTGAGCTCACTTCCTTGGTATTACACAGGCTCTGAACCCAACTCACTGGGCTTGGAAAGAAAGAATCTCATTAGTGTTGCTTTAATGAAAAATCTGGCCCACAGTTGATGCCAGCATTTCATGTTAAAAATAATGTTTAGGCAGTCTCTGTAGTATCCAGCAATTTCTGTTTCATATGGTTTTCATTTTCACCCAGGTTCAAATGGTCCTCAGCTGTTTACAATAGAGCAGTGGGGAAGTCCTGATAAGCTGCCCCGAGCTCACACCTGGTAAGTCACCAAAGCACAAATTCCAGAGCTGCTCCTGCCAGAAGGGCCACACTGCTGAGCATGTTCAGCTCTGCATCAAACAGCCTTTGATCCTGTGGGTCCCCAGTGCCTTCACAGACTGAGAAACTGAAGGATATTATTTTATTTCCCACGTCCTAGTAAGTGGATGTAATGAAGTAATGTAATGAAGTCAGACATCACCAAACAGCCATAGAAAGCACATGAACCATGGGAGAATTCAAAACAAATGTAAGGTTCTAAGATAATCTAACCCTGGTTCATGGATTTTGCAGATATTGAAAGCATTCAGTACTAATTTGTCTTGCTCTGTTACATTTCAGGAATGTGGCTTTTTAAGGAAAGTTGTCCTGAATTGGAAAACTACTTTATAGATAATCAGTGCAGGCTGGGGATCTTTCCAGTGAAACGAATTCTATAGAATAGTGAACTTTAATAAAAAAAACAAACCTGAAAACAAAAGCACAAAACCCACCAAACACAAACACAACAAAAACACACTCCAAAATCAACCCATCCTCTTTAGGTTCCAGTTCTCTGATAGCTTTTACCTTTGTAAGATTTTTCTCTTGGAAAATTTTGGTTTAATTTCCCCCCCTCCCAGAGAGCAAAGGGTCTGTCCTCTTAATCCAGAATATCTTTGCTGAATCTCAAGAAATCTTTTTGTGTTTTGACAAAGATTGTTTTCCATCATCTAAGTACAGTGAGGGGCTTTCTGTTGGATTTTTTCCTCTTCTAAGCAATTCTTAGCAATTTCCTGCTCCCAGCTTTGCAAAGGAAGGCAGCACAGTTACTGGAGAGCTCACCTTGGGCAGGTGTGAGGTGTACAGGGAACAGTGTGGACCACAAGCTGCATTCTTAATCAAGACCCCAAATTATTTCATCTTTTCTAGTTCTTTAAAACTCTTTTTCCATGGATTATTCAGTGACTCTTTCCTTGTCCCTTCCAGCTTTAACCGCCTAGACTTACCTCTGTATGAATCTTTTGAGGACCTGCGGGAGAAGCTCCTCATGGCCGTGGAGAATGCCCAAGGGTTTGAAGGGGTGGATTAATTTTGCAGCACCCGTTCCCTCTCCAAGCACGTTCTGCTGGCTTTGGCACCTGCCCAAGGGACTCCAAGGGACTGTGGCATAGCAGTTGCCCAGCTCTGGGGGGCCGAGCCCCGAGGCTGGGACTGTCACCTGGGGTGGCCTTGCTGATGTTCCCGCAGCAGCTGCGAACTGATAACATTTCAGCAGGACTTACTCTATTTATGTTGTGCCTCTGTAGGCAAAGCCCTTAATAAATATTTTACACAATTTCTAATGACAATGAATGGAATTAATCATTTTACAGGTATAGTATTACAACTCATGTTTACTTCTTAATTGATTTAGTCATTTTCAGATTTTATTTCATTACAATTAAATATCATATACTTGGAAAAATGAGCATTTTTCTTAATTTCATACCAGACTTTTTTTTTCAAAGCACGTTGAGCCTTGTGTTCCTAAACCATGAGGAGAATAGGAGAAAGCTCTGTCGGAAGCTTTCTCTCCACGAGCTGTCTATCAAAAGCAACTCTCTTCAGTAAGCACATCACTATTGTTCTGTATCCAGAAGTATGGGCTGGATGTTGCATTTTTGTGTAAGTACTAGAAGAGTGTCAAGGCACAGCAGAGCCCTGACACAGCATGTCCAGATCTCTGTTCTACCAAAACTGCCTCGTTACTGCCAAGCTGTACATGTGCTACAAAGCATCTGGGCTGGGGTTGGCATTAAGCCTTTGAGGAGAACGTGTTGAACCCTGTCATTCTCTCTGTACAGTGATTTGTTTTCCATCCTTTCCTCATTCCTGTTTGCAGCGGAGGCGTTCCAAATGAAATCTGGCACTCTGGAACACAGGTCTGTTCACGCTCCTGTTTGTGTGCACTTGCTAATGAACCTAATTAACACTGGGGTTGTTCATTTCTAACGGCACCGACTCTGAAAGCACTTTCGGTACCACTGGGAGGGCAGACTTGGTTTGAGCATAAACATTAATGGGATTATACTCCTTCCCACTGCACATGACCTTCTGGTGCAAGATCTGTCCATGGTGGATTTGGTTGCTATGTAAGAGAAAACCCATCCAGCTCTAGACTTGAGCCTGCAGACATGTTCCTCAGCAATTGTTTCTGTGATTTCTTTTTTACTTACAAAGACTTATTTAATATACACTGCTATCTAATCCATTTTGTTACCTATGACATGTTGCATGCCTAATCTATAATGTCTGAATTGCATCTGTTTTGTGGCGGATTAAAGGTGACAGATTTGTGCTTGCACCAGTGCAGTGACATGGTGACAGCACTGCTGGAGCAGGGCTGGTTCTGCTGACCTGTGCCTCTGCCCCGGCCTGTTCTCCAGCATCCAAGCAAGGTGACACCACTTCCCAGAACAAACTTGTACCTCATTGCCAACAGATTTTGAGCCCTAGCCTTATCTGTGTGTCCAGCCACACTGCAGAGCCTGGGATACAGGATCACCCAACTGGGAAGAAGCCTTACTGCCAGTAACACTGAGCAGTTATGGTCCCAATCCTAAGGAAGATTAGGGTAGTACTTGAATGCAGTTCAAGATTCCTTCTCTATTAAATATGCTGATGCTGAATTCCTGACATTCCTGCCTGACCTTTTCCATCTGAGGAGCAAGCTGGAACACAAGACAGTGGCTGACAGCAGAGTAGACAGGAATGTTAGACTGATGGCTCGGCTCTTGCGATAGAATAGATAAATCCAGGTATTCCCACTTACCTCAGCATTAAGCACTTCTGATTCTAACACAGATTGCTTTTGAGAGAAGTGTCATACTCCAAAACTTATTTTCTCTGTCTTCTCATGGAGGATTTTTGAAGTCTGATGCATCCATTAGAACATAGCCGGGCCTGTTCTGGCTATGAAGCTGCAGTGCCATGTCAGGCACAGAGGAAGGCTGGCACCAGCTGAGGCACATTATGTTTAACAACCCACCGTTCCTCCTGGAGTGTCTGACCATCCCTCTCCTACTACTTGTCTGCCGACGCTAGACTAAAAATTCTCCGAGCTCTACTAAAACCGGTGGCGTGTGGGGGTCCGGGGCCGTGGCAGGGCAGCGCCCGGAGCGCCGGCGGAGTCGCAGCCGGAGCAAGAGGGGCAGCGCCGGAATGAGCCGCTGCCAGTGCCGCTCCTGATCCCCCCTCGGTCCTGCGGCTGAGGGTCGGCGTGAGGCCGGGACTCTGGGGCGGGGGCCCGGCGGTTCCGGGGCAGTCCCAGAAGGCAGAGCCCGGGCGGAACCAGGGGCGGGACCGGGGCCCGACTCAGGTGCGCGGTGCCCCAGGGCGGCTGCGCGGGGCGGGGCCGAGGTGATTTAAGCCCTGGAAATGACCTGGCTGCCATTTGTTCACTCTGAGCACGCCGAGAGCGGGAGGTCCTTGTCCGTGCTACCCCGGTGAGGCGTGGGGGCTTCGGCTTCCCTACGTCTCCCCCCGTTTACGCCTCCTTCGTTCTCCCCGTACTCCTCTTTTTTCTTCCCCTTCTGTCTCCCAAACCTGACCCGATACCACCCCCCCACTCCGTCCTCTCCCGCTAGGCCCCTTTTATTCCTCCTCTCCCTACCCCTCCATCATCCCTGCTATCTTTCCCGTCTCCCGGTTCTCCTCTCTCCTTCTTTCCCCCTCAGCCGCGGGGCTTGAGGCGCCGGAGAATAAAGTCCAGAGGGCCGGAGCCCGGCGCCCCTCGCCCCTCGCAGGGGGTGGGCCCGCTCGGCGGGTCCCCCCTGCTGTTCAAAACAGGGCCCGACACCGCCGGATCACAGCGAGCTCCATTCCAAGGATTGTATGTTTGGGATAAAAATAATTGTATAAATATAAAACAAATATAAGAAATATACAGTATACAATAAAAATAATGCAACTATATGTATAAATATAAAAGATAAATATGAAAATAGAAATATAAAAATATTTTAATATAGTTTAAAATAAATGTTTTATGAGTTTTCATTTGGTTGGAGGCAGGGCTTTTTTAGTTTTGGTCGGGGTGGTTTTGGGGTATTCACTTCGGAGGATTTTGTGAAGGGTGGCGAGTCCCGGGCTGGGCTGTGCGGCAGGGCTGCCACCTTGTGGGGACAGAGCGGAACTGCAGCCGCCCCGCCCCGAGCCAACGCCACGGCAGGGCTGCCACCTTGTGGACACAGAGCGGTACTGCAGGGTGCCCCTCTCAGGATGGCAGAAGGGACCGCGTGACGGGACCCTGCCTGGTGGGACTGCGGCAACGCTCAAGAGAGCGGCACGGTGAGATCCCCGGCAGAGAAAGGCGGACATGCTGCTGCCGATCGGCGCCCGCCAGCTCCCTCACGCCCGCGGCGCCGCCGAGCCCACGGCCCGTATCCACACGCTGGGAAAAGCCGCAAAAAAAATGGCACAGGGGAGATTAGTGTTAGTGCGTCACTCTGCAGCGTGAACAGACACAAAAAACCCGCCGGACCTTTTCCCCCCTCCCCTACCTCCCCCTATAATGGATCGTGGAACCAACCCCCCCTCCCTTACCCCCCATCCCCCCCCGCTTCCCCGCGCATGCGTTCTGCAGCCCCGCCCGCCCCTGCAGACCCCGCCCCGCGCCTGCGCTCTGCCGCCGCGCACACCTGTGCAGGCCCCGCCCCCTGAGCCCCGCCCCGCCCGCGGCTTTCAAGTGCGGTCGGGCCCCTCGCGCCCCGCTCCGTTCGCGGATGCTTCGGGACCATCGCGCGGCGAGCCCAACGCGGGGGCTGCTCCCGGTGCTGCACGGAGCCCCAGGCGCTCAGGTAGGTCCAGGGCTCCGTTGTGGGTCTTTGTCCGTGTCCGCTGGGGGCTCCGAGCGGCGCTGCCTCTCCCCGGGCCGGCCGGGTGCGGTTCGCGGGACCGGGCCGGCACCGGTGTCGCCGCGGGTAGCGGGAGCCTCTCCCCTGAAGGGGCGCTGGGGCCGAGCCCGGCGCTGCCGCTCCTGCTCCGTTTGGGGTCCGGGCGCGATCCCGCTGCGGCCGCAGGGGGCCGGGGCTCTGTCGGTAACCGTACCCAGGAGAACAGCGGCCAGATCTCCGCGTGCAGACGCTGGATCGCCGCTGGAACCGCCCGGGGCACCAGGAACGCCGTACCGACCCTAGAGCCCCAAATCTCGCCGCTCTCGGTGCCCTCGTGCCGCGGGTGTGCGAAGCCCCCGCAGCTTTCAGCGGAGAGCAGCGCCTGGCTCGACCGTGGGGCTCCCTGTGGAACGAGCGGCGCTGGAGCACCGTGGGTGGGGCCAGGCACTGAGTTCCCCTCAGGCTGCTTCTCCAACAGCCGCAGGTGAGATGCTCCCCCTTCCCCTTGCTTTGTAACTCAAAAAAGCTGTGCAGCGGTAAAAAAAATTAGCTGAGAATTTTCCTCTTTACTTCTAGGTTACAGGATACATTGAGGATATATTGGGGTTGAGAGGATTCCTAAAATTTGACTCTGAAGTAAATAGGACGTTTCCTGCAGGTGAGTATTACCAAAATGATGGCAGCTGCTGAAGCTGAGGCTCCTTTTGTGGCCCAGAGTGCACAGAGGTCTCCGTGTCTCCTGCTCGCTGCCAGCAACATTCCTTGGTGTTTCTGTGTGTCTTAGCTGGCTGGGAACGCAGGGCAGGGGGAGGCCAGGAGCTTTAAGAACTTGAAATAACTTGGAAGCAAAAAAAAAAAAAAAATTCACCTTTTTCTTCTGGTTTGTTTTTTTTCTTTCAGATGCTGGACTTGCCTCTGTGGATGTGTGCTGAGCTCTCGCTGCAGAGGACTGTCAGGCCTGAATGGCTGCGAGTTCGTGTTCTTCTCATTGGGCAGTCAGAAATTACTTTTAATTAGACCATAAAAATGCTTCCTGAAACCTTTCCCCTTTCCTGCCCCTTGCCGGGACTTCTGAATTTATAGCTGTTCCCTGATGTCACTTCCCCTGCCTGACTTCTGTGCAGCTCATAGCTGGGAAAAACTGGGATAACTTAGGGGAACAGAGGTGAGAACGTTAGCTGGATTTTTCTACAATTTCTAATTACACACTGAAATCATGTCCAATTCCCCAGGGAGAAGAGCACAAACTCACAGCCGTTCAGGCCTGACAGTCACCGAGGGAAATGTGACACAGTATTAATAAGTACCCTTTCCTCGGAGCAGTCACCACCCCAGTCCTCCAGCCTTGGCAAGTTTTTGCAGTGAATGGAATGCAGCCCCTCAGCCCTTGCACCCCTGAACACCAGGAGAGCTGGAGTTTCACCCAGATCCCACATTCCCGTGGCAGTTAATCCCAGCAGGGAGGCAAAGAGGAACCCTGCATCCTCTGACTTACCCCCCAGCACGGGCAGCACCAGGAGCCCCGCACCTGTGGGACAGGCGGGGCCCGGGGTCCCCGGGTCCGCACGGGCAGTCCCCGCGTCCCGGCCAGTCCCGGGCACCCCGAGGAAACCGAGCGTGCCCGGAGCTGCGGCAGGACGGCAGCGCAGCGCCGCCTGGCGGCGGAGCAGGAGAGCAGCGCCGGGCCCCATGCCAGTGTCCGTACCGGTGCGCCCCCTGCTGTCCGCGGCGATGCAGCGCCCGATGCCGAGTTCCACGCCCGTCTCGCCGAGGGAGAGGGGCACCGCTGGCTGGGGACTTCCCGCTGACACGGACAGAAGCCGAAGTAGAAGCCCCGGTGCCATTGCCGGCCCCTCCCCAGCGGGCCGGGCTCCGCATGGGCCCACGGCCCCGCGTGGTATCGGGTCGGCCCGCTCCCCCCGACTTCGGCACCCGGGCCCGGCTCCTGGCATCAGCGCGTCATTGCCCCGCGCCGTCCCGCCCCCCGCGCATCATCCTGGGGCCGTGCTGGGGCGGTGCCGGGGCAGGGACACGATGGCGGCGTGCCCGGCGCTCCAGCGGTCCGTGCTGGAGCCGGGCGCCGGCCGGGCTGAGCAGCGGCGGGCGGGCGCCCGCTGCCCCCGTACCCCCGGTGTTCCTGTGCGCGGGCTGCCGAGGCCCGGGCGTGACACCTCGAAGTGGGCGTGCAGTGCCATGGAGGGCGGCTGCATCCTGCGACCCCGGCGCGTCTCCGCAGTCAATGCCGCCATCCCTCCCTCCCGCTGCAGGTGCGGCTGCCAGTGTCGCCGTGCACACAGAGCACAAGGTCTCTGAGCTCCTCGGCGAGTGCAGATGGGGAGGGCCGGTCCTGGCTGAGCACAGTCCCGGGACAGCCAGGCATTCCCAGGGAAGGCGCTGAGGACAAGCCCAGTAAAGGGCCCAGCCAGAGTGCTTGTGTGCCCCTGCGAGGCCCTGGAACACATTCCGCACGTGGGATAAGGCGGAGGGGTTTCTCACAAGGACATATCCTGATAGACAGGGGGCATGGCCTTAGGATGAAGGAAAACAGGTTTAGATTAAATATCAGGAAGGAATTGTTCCCTGGGAGGGTGGGCAGGCCCTGGCACAGGGTGCCCAGAGAAGCTGTGGCTGCTCCTGGATCCCTGGAAGTGTGGCACGGACACGGCTCAAGGGCTGCTCACAGCTCCTGGGCCAGGGGCTGCTCTGAACAGGCACTTGGAGATTCTTCAGCCCGGATAGAGGCCACCGACAGCCCAAGAGTCCCCCAATGAACAGCTGGCATTTCGTGTTGATGGCAGCACGGGCCGCCTGCAGAGGAGCTCAGCCAGCGATTCCCAGTTCTGACCTCCCAGGGCTCCCACGCAGCTGCCAGGTATGTCCCGGCCTCCCTAAATCCCTTCCAGCCTGAGGCCATCATCCAGCAGCAGCCTTAAAGCCAAGGCACTCTTCTCTCACAGATATTAAATCCCAACCAACAGCCCGCAGAGATGCCTTAAAATCAAAGATTTGGGTGGGATGAAGTTTTGTTTAGATGAAGGTGGGAGTTTTTCAGGGAGCCAGCTGGAAGTGCAGAAGGGATGGAAAGCTTTTGCAGGTGCGTCCCACTGGAGATGCACTGAAGGCAGGGATGTCCATCCCCTTCCTGAGGGAAAAGAGCTTGCATAAGTCACTGCTGAGGCTCTGGGAAGAACTGAAATTCTGCAGGGAGAGATGTCCTCTCGTGGGCCCAGGGACTGCCTCGGCACGGGCCAGGAGAGCCTCCGGCCCGTGCCTTCTCCTGCTTGAAAAGATCACCTGGAGCCCGAGCTCGGGGGGGTGAAATCAGCTGAAATCCAGGTAACTCTGTCAAGTGCCCCCCAGGGACATCGGCGGGGCTGGGGGATGAGGGTTTGAAACAGCAAATTCTTTGGAATATACGCCTGTCCCTGTCACGATGCTGCTGAGCTTCCTTGGAGGCTCTACTGCTTCCTGCCACAGCTGGTGTTCAGGTGGCAGCTCCACATGGGAATATCCCCACTCCATGAGGCACTGTGAGGTTATGGCAGTGGGAATTGAGTAGGGAATTCGGGGCTATGGGGATAATTCACGGGAGCTCGCAAAGCTGACAGCTAACCCCAAATTGGGGCACAGCACAGAGGTGATGATGGGAATGACGGGAACGAATGATGGGAATGAATGGGAATGGTGGGAATTCTGGGAATGATGGGAATGAGGGGAATGAATGATGAGCTTAGTATTCTGGTTTATACAAACCCTAATGCTTTTGTGATTAACACGAATCTTTTATCAATTGTCACAATTTCTCTACTTTTTTTCTTCCATTGATTCGTGTTCTGGTTTCAGATTTTGTCAGTACCTTTTGTACTAGATTTAATACATTTACTGCCATTAATTTTGTTGCCTTCTCAGGGTCTATTGGTATTGGAGCAACTTGCATTCTTTGAACCACTGACTGGATTAGTCAAATGAAACATGGAGCAAGACAAGGGATGAACAGTAGTCCTAATAATGTACATGTTAACATAAACCTTAATTTTTTTCCACTAAGCTCCCCTCAATAGGTTATTCCACCAATCATTATTAAGCATAGAGTTCCTGGTTTGTACAGGTAGATGGGCTATTCGTTTTATTTTTTTTTTGCAATTTTAGTAATTACTTTACCATTATCATCATTTTTTAAGCAGCATTCAGAATTATTAAACTTCTTACACATTCCCCTTTGATATTTTTGTTTGATTTCACTGTAACAACTGTTTTGGCTTTCATCCTTTCCCCTTACCTCCTTGGCCATTGTTCAGTCATCTGTAGTCTTTTACAGATCTAACAGTGAGTTAAGTTCAGTAGTAATTTCTTTTATTAATTTTACAAATAAATTTTTTCCCAAGGTGGGAAAGTCCCGTTCGCTGAGTTGTTGTTTTATTTTCTCATACAAGTGTCCTAGGGTGATGTTATGGTGTTTGTATCTCCAATCGTGTGTTCTGATTATGTTTGGTATTATGTCCTGTGCTTACAGGACTGACTCTGAAAGTGAAGCTTTGTTTTGTCTTGTTATCAGCCGGCTCACCTCCCCCATGGTCTATGTTTAGGAGAGGTTTTAGCTCTGCTGGCTTGCTTGCCTCCTTGCTTGCCTGCTTGCTCGCTTCTGCCTCTTTTTCTTTCCTTTGCTTTACCCTTGCTTTTGCTTATTAGTTAGTACAGCTAGGCAGTCCAACTTTTTCCCTGGACTGCTTTCTTTTTCCACCCCGTCCCCTCCCTCTCCTGGATACCATCTGGACCTGTTCTGGACGGGGACCTGGGAAACCCCAAGAAACACCGGGAGCCTACACTCTGTCACCTGCAGCAGTCATTCCCCAGCGCCAGAGACTGATAACTGGGCGACCACTCGCCGGAGAGACTGAGATTGCCATCCCTTCAGAACGGTGAAAGAGTTTTTTTGTCAGCTGGAGTTGTTGTTTCCCTGTGCTGGGGAGTGTTTTGCTTGTTAAATAAACAGGTCTTTTTTTCCACTATTCTCTGAGGAAATTCTTCCCGAACCTGGTGGTGGGGGGGGGAGGAGTTGTGGGGTTTGCTGTCTGGGGGCTCCTTCCGGAGGTTTTTCCCCAAATTTGCCCTAAACCAGGACAACAAGTTAGCATTTCCCCCACGGTTTGTTCTTGTTCCTTTGAATATTTTAGTTATAATTTTTTTTTTAAATCAATTTCTCCATGTAGTGATCTTGCACTCCTCCTTGATTTGAATATTCCCACATACCTTCTTTTGTGAAGCAGAGGTGTGTCTCCCCTACTGGACAACTTTGGTATGCCAATGGAGCCCACTCTCCTTTTCCCAAATTGGTGGCTACCCAGTAACTTCTTCCCATAATAGTGCAAGTTTCTAAGTTGTGTTTATTATAGCAGGCCGAATTGATGTGTGTATGGAAGGCAAGGGTGGATACCATGCATCCCCGTACCCAATTGTCTGGTGACACTTGGAACAAGCATCAGCACTATTTCCTTTTATCATCATTAGCAATAGGATGACTCCCATGACCATTTTAATTCCTCTGCCTCCCTCAAGGCCTACGGGGTTGCTGCCAGTAGCCGAGGTTTGTTTAATCTTCTCAGCAGCAGGGAATATGTCCTGGGGTCTCCCACTTTGTCTTTCTCTTTTGGTAGTGTTTCTTAATTTTGTTCCTGTTTTTAGCTTTAACATTCCAGTACGAGGTACAGCAGTAACAGCATGGTATACACAACCCTTTCCAGCACTTTCTTGCCGATACTTCTGCTCTGGCTCTCTTCTTTTTCTTTATTCCATTCTCAGATAACTCTCACCAGTTATGATCATCTTAATATTACTCCCAAAGGGCTGCCTGGTGGTATTTCTGGCAACCTACTTGTCTTGTCTTTATTTTCCCAGTCTCCTTGTGGACCAAATGGACTTGAACTTCTTTGTGGGTCCCTGGGACTCAGAATCTTACTCTCTCTATATGTCACTATGTCACCGACTCAGAATCGCATGATGCCTCAAGATTAATCAGTGTGTAAACGATGGGAATGACTCGAGTACACAGAAGATACCCTGAGTATCGCAGTAGATACTCCGAAGTGCTTTTGGCCAGTGCCTCCTCTAGCTTTTCCCAGTCTGCTCATTGCCCTCCCCACCTTTCTGTCATTTTCCCTTCTTTTCTGGTCTTTCCACCCTTCTTTAGCACCTGGGCTCGCAGCCCAGCTCCAGAGTCACCCCATGCTCTGACTCAAAGCCCTGATGCTCATAATGCCTTGTTGGCAGATCCTTCCATATCGACAGGCTCGAATATTCCTCATGGGAGGAAGATAAATTGCCATTAGTCAGGCTTAAGATGCAGTCCTTGCACTCCAGCTGAAATAACTGTGGGATTGGAGGAGAAGGAGGAAGAAGAAGACGTGGAGAAGTGATTTTGGTTTACATCGTCTGGAGTAAAAAAAGTTGTGCTTTTACTTCAGGCTTGCCAGCCCACTCGTCTCCTGGGCCCGTACACTGTCCTTGCACATCACCCGGACTGCTCTCTCCTTCTGTGATCCCCTGCCTCAGGGTGTCAAAGGCTGGAAAGCAGGAAGATTGGACAAAGAGCTCAATATCACGCTTGAAATTTTGGGGGAAACTGGAGGAAACTTTTCCGTGGAGTAACTGAGTAAGTCACGAGTGAACATTGAGAAGTGTAGTTTTGAAGATGTGATTTTGGGTTCAGTCCATTTCTGTAGGAGAATAGTTTGTAAGGCTAGTGCAGAAGGCACTAGTTGCCAATGAGTTACAGCTGTACTGATTACCAAGGAGTGGAAACAGCCTTGCCTGCCCAGTGAGGTTGGTTGTTATAAAAGAGTGGGTCAGCTGCTGCCAGTTTCACTAAGCACAGCTCCAGCTGGAGGTGGAGAGCCTGCTGCAGTGTGGGCTGGAGTCTGCTGGCTGTGCTGTGAGGAGGAAGGGACACGCGGCCGTGCAAGGGACGGGCAAGGTGAGAGGATGCTGTGTGAGGGACAGACAGGCTCAGGTGGCTGGGGAAGGGACAGGTTGGGGTTTAGCCAGTCGTACAGAGGAGAGGAGGAGTCGGTGCTGTGTGGAGCTGCCTGTGAGAAAAGGAGTCAGAGTTGCCTCAAAGAAGTCTGTGGAGAGAAGGCATGAAAAGTGTTTAATGAAAGACTACTGTTGGTGCCTGTCATGTCTGTCTTGATATAATTGCTGCATGTTTTCTCTGAATGCTTTAATTTAGACATAAAATGAAAACTTTATTGTAAGAAAGGAATGCATTTCTCACCAAGGTGGTGTAGGGTGGGGGATCACAACTCACAGATGGCCTGGAAGCGGAACTGCCAAAGGGGTTACTGTAACTGGGCCTCCAGTACCAAAGCCCCAGTGGGTTTAAAGGCTAGAGCTGGGCTGGGATTAGCATGGGCTATGCAGCTGGGCTCATGCACAGGTCTGTCAGCACTCCTACCCGAGGACAGTCCCTCACCTAGGGAGAGGTTCTAGGCCTGGAGATGAGGCTGAGTTTGGGAAGGGTGATGAGGACATGGTCAGGGAGGGATGTAAATGCATATCAAAAGACTTAATTTTGAGGGGTGGCAAGCATTAGCTATAAAACAGTAAGTATTTACAGCTAAAGGCTGGAGGTGGGGGCTGTCTGAGGAGGACAGGACTGTTTAAGGCTGAGGTTGGAAGAGAAACCTTGGTGAAGCTTTTGCGTTAGAAGTGGCCTCACCTGCCAAATCAGATTTTTGTCTTCAGGATTGCATGAGTGAGGATCCCACAGCCAAGGAAAAGGCTCAGGTTTGGGAGGCACAGGCGAGTTAGGCAGGGCTGCAGGGCGGGGGCTTGGCTGTTTCCATACTGCTCAGGGCAGCAAAGGGTAGCTGGCTCACTGGGCCTTGGATCTAGAACTCTTTCTGGAACAAGGTGGATCGCTGAGGTTCATGCAAGGGGCCGGGAATTCTTTGTCTGACTGGAAAATGCCAGAGGGGCAGTGTGTGACTTGGATAGGATGATATGTTCGTCTGGCGAGAGTCACAAAAGAATATTTTGGTTTACTGATAACTGGGCAGCTCAGAAGTTACTACTTGACTTAGTTGCTGCTCCCATCTGTTGCACACATAAACAGAGCAAAGCAGATGAATTCTCTCGGAGCCTGAGGTCTTTGACTGGCCCTCCAAAGATGCTGCCTGCTAAAAAACAGATGTGGGGGAGGAAAGTTGTCAGATACAATAGAGCAAGAAAAGGACACGGGCTTCAAAGTGCCTTCCAGCAGACCATGGAAGTGACCTGTCTGGAAGTGAAACCAGCAGTCTGCTTCCCCAGCCTCCTGGAAGCCTCTAACAGCTACACAGGCAGTGAGGGGAGAGAACAATTCAACCTAAAAATAATTTTCAGTAGCGTTCTGCAGTGCTGTTAAAAATACTGCAACCAGGAAATGTGGTGTGGTGGTAACTATCGGGCCTGTAAGTCTGGTCACTGGGGCTTTTAGCTTGAACATCTCGGTATGGGTACTTTGAGCTTTGTAAAAGCTGCGTTAAGTCAAATTTCTTGGGTAGTACTACTAGCTCTAGCCTTGCTTTTCATCCCCTCAGTAACAAAGCAACTCCCTCTCGAGAATGTTATTTACTTTCCATATTATGTGCCTACCAATTTCTGGAATTGCAAATGTCTTTGGATACCTGCATAAATTTAAGTTTCAAGAAAGCTGTCAAGCTAAAACAAAGGATTGCCATAATGCAGAAGAAAATGTTTTATGGAAGAACTGAGGAGTCCCTACCTGGGCATAGAATTTGCTATATTAAGGTGTGTTCCAAACGGATCTGCCATCTAAACAAGCAGAACAATAGTTGGAATGTAGTGAGTTCAATTTAACTATTGCTAGAAATAGGAATTATTAGCAGAGCTTGGAGCATGATATCACTAGCAGCAGTAAGACGCTTTTAGCTTGCTTCTCATAAATTCCTTGTAAAAAGCCCTTGTACCTAGTGTGTAGCAATTAATATTTCCCCATTTTCTTCCCCCCCGCCCCCCAGTCTCAGGTACTCCTTTTATTTTACCCTTTTCTGTATGGTAACATCACCTTCTTTTATTTTGTTCTACCATCTGTTCTCAGAACATTGCAGCATCCTCTGTCAATGTGAAAGCAATTGTTCATCCTGTCTTAGAATGGCTGTGAATGTTGCCCTCTTCTGAATCACCTTTTTTTTTTTTTTTTAACAATATGTTGCTAAATAAAAGAAAAAACAAAAACAACCCAGTTTGGAAAAGGTACTAATGTTGCTTTTATTACTTGTGCATATGATAAAAAATGCGGTTTGGATTTAGATAGATCTTTATTTTTTTTAAATATATTTTTTTTTCTTACTGAAATAATATCCTTTCTGTTCCACTACTGTTTCATTCTTCACTAACTGCTGTCATTCCACATGTAACAGTTTATTGGAATACGGCTTTTTCCATTCCTCATCCCTGTGCTTTTCCTAGAATAATAACTCTTGCCGAGAGCAAGGGAAGAACTCAGATTTCAATTAATCTCAGCCTGCTTCCTGGCAGTGGGAAGCCATTCCCCCTTGGTCTGTCACTCCTTCCCTGGTAAAGACTCCCTCTCTGTCTTTGCCGTGGGCCCCTCCAGCTACTGGAGAGGCACAGTTAGGTCACCCCGATGCCTCTTCTGGGGAGACAGGTGTACCTGAGGCAGTTCTCTCCTCCCCCTGCCTCCCAGCACTCCGCGGTTTTCCCTTTCCAAGTTGGAGCCGTGCTGGTTCAGGAGCGCAGGGGGCTGCAGGTCCTGGGAATAGACGGTGAGAAGCGATGACGGTTATTGTCCCTCCAAAGCCATTCCAAGAGAAGTACTGGTAATTATTGTTGCCCACCTGAGCACGGCTGCCTGGCCAATCTCTCCCGCTATGGCTCCGGGGGTTGGTTCCGCTGCGCCCGCCCCTCCCTGCGGGAGCCGCGGCGGTTCCGGGGCGGGGCCGGGATCGGACATGGCTGGGAAGCGGAGACGGGGGGTCGCTGAGGTGAGCGGGGAGCCTGCGAGACGGGGACTTCAATGGCGCTGCTGCGGGATCCCACGGCCGCCGCCAAGGGTGAGGGGTCTGTGCAGGGCGGGAAAGACCCGGGGCCGTGCCGGGTGTGCTCCTGGCCGGGGCCAGGCCGGGCCGGGCGTGCCCCGGGGCTGGGGCCGGGCGTGTCCCGGGACGAGGCCGGGGCCGGGTCGACGTGGGGCCGGGCCGGGCACGTTGCGGGAGTGGCCCCGATGCTGGTGGGGGTGGCTCACATGGGCACAGCCCAGCCCGGCCGCTCCGGGTCCCGACTCGAACCGTGTCCCAGGTCACGCTGTGGCTTTGCAGGGCTGGAGAGCTTCGTGTCCGTCGCCCTGGCGCTGCCGTCGCCCCGCGTGTACGATGCCATGGAGGGATAATTTCCGTGGAATGTGCTGAGATATTCAAGCTTCTCGATGGAGAAAGGAAGCCTGAAAGTGAAGTAAGTTGCATATGGGGGTTGTAATTCAGGGACTGGCGGCTGCAATCCCAACAGTCTCACGCTGGAGAAGAACCAAGGGAAAGGTCGCCAAGGAATGGTCACAGCCCCCGAGGCTGCCACAGCTCCAGGAGCGTTTGGACAATACCCTCAGGGGTGCCCAGGGTGGGATTGTTGCAGGGGTCTGTGCAGGGCCAGGTGTTGGACTGGATTTTTGTGGGTCCCTTCCAGCTCAGCAAATTCACTGGCTTCTGTGGATAAATGCTTTGTGGTGTAAATAACTCTTAATAATTTAATATGGTTTTGTTTTTTTGTTTTTTTGTTTTTTTTGTTTTTTTAAATTTATTTTTATATTTGGTGGGGGTTTTTTTTGTCTGTTTGCTTTTGGGCTTTTTTTTTTTTGTTTTGTGGGGTTTTTTTTGTTTTTTTTGTTGTTGTTGTTGTTTTTTTGTTTGTTTGTTTGTTTGTTTGTTTTTCCTGGAAGTAGCAGTGGCAGAAGCATCTACCAAGTGCCAGATGTTCTTCTCTGTTTGTAGGTGTTACTGGCTTTAGTGACACACACAACCAATAGTCCTGTATAAATCAGGCTTTTAGGGTTCTTTTTAGGGTTCTTTAAATGTTATATGCTTGGAAGGGCACTTCAAGGCCTGAATCTTCTCTCTTCTCAATCTGAACAGAAGCCAAACTTTCTTTTAGTATTTCTCCAAGAGGAGCCATATAAAATGTTGAGTAGTGAAGTTGATATCTGTGATACAAAGTCTCATATGGCTTTTTTTACTCCTTATTGGTTTTTATAGGTGGCTCAAGGTTCTGAGGAGGAAAAATGCCAGGAGGCTTCCATGGATGGATTAGGAGCTGAGGAGCAAAATCACAGCAAAAAAAAAAAAAAGAAGCTTTGAGGTGGTAGAAGCGAGGACAGGTCATCTGGGAGGAATACAGGGAAATTGTATGGGACGTGAACACTCGTGTTTTAGGGTTTAAAACACAACAATTTTATTTTTTCTTTGAATTTTGTAGGACATCGCTGAGACAAAGAAGATATCTGGCGAAAAATCAGTCTTCTATTTACTGATGAAAATGTACCCGTTCTCATCTGAAAATTTCCACCCAAAATTAATCATTAAGGTGAGCTTTTGAATTGAAATATCAGGATATTCACTCTATCCCACTGGCCTGAAATTTCAGGATTGTACAATTTTTTCTTGAAGCAGTTACCTTTGCTGCAGGATTGCGTGGTCAACAGTCTCCTTTCCTGTGACTCTTGTTGAAATTTGCTGTCAGATAACTGGCTATTAACGAAATATTTGACAGAAATCAATGCTGTGAACGGACTTCACTGCAGCAGTTGATGAAAGAGCAAAGAAAATGTCTGTCGTGTTTACGCACCCCCCCGAGGCTGAATTAATTCTGTGATACTGATATAAATCAGTGTAGTTTGTGCCTGCAAAGGTCTTGACATTGATCAAGAAGATATTACTTTGGATTTTTATTTTTTATCAGTGTTTGTTTAATCTGTACTTCAGCACTCTAGCCTTTCATAAGTCTTATCTGGTTTCCTCTGGCCCTGCAGAGTATTCCTCTCTGTTACTGTCTGATCCCAGCTTTGATGCAAGGAGTACTTTTTGTCTTGAAAATTAACAGCCCCCTCTGCATATTTAAATTAGTTATTTGACTTTTGAGAAAAACTGGTCAGCTCGAAGTCCACCGGACACCAGAGGCTGCTGTTTTTAGCACCTTATTCAAAGAGGACATCCTTTAGTTATCTAAGTAGGGGTAGAGATTTACCCCCTAGGAATAAGGAATAAATGCAACCAGACTGTCCTGCCAAGAAAAAACCCAGTTACAGTGACTGAATTAGGGTTTAGTTGCCCTTGATCCTTGCAAGGGATTAAAGGCAGGTTCACTTGGTCTCCCAGCAATGAATGTCTCAACCAAAAGCTGCTCAAAATGTGCCGTTTTTCTGATGGTTTTGGATTCTTTTGCCAGGTGGGAACATGGACTGCTTGACTTGTTCTTGTGTCCACTTTCCACTTCAGTCCTTTGCATTTTCTCTGAAGGGAATGCAGGAACAGGGAAGTTAGGGCAGTTACGTCAGCAGAAAGGCTAAGAATAGATGGTAAGGACTTACTTTTCTACACAGTGCCATGTAACTGAAGGCTCGTTTTTGGATTTCACATTCTGTTCCTGCCTGGTTTTGTGAGAGCTGCAAGTGCATTTCTGTTTCCAGACTCTGCCAAAAATAGTCGCTTATATTATAATGAATCCTTTTTCCTTCATGTTTTCTTGCTTTGAAAGAATTACCCTGTCAGATTGATGTAAGCAGCAGATATTTTTAGAGCTGCTGGTGTTGTACACGGAGTAACTGTAGAACAAATGAGTTGTGATGGCTTCCTTGTATTTTATGTGTGAAGAGGAGCAAAGGCACAGATTCATCCTGTGTAATTGCTGTCGTCCAACGTAGGTGCCAGGGTCGGGAAGCTGGGCAAGGTTTCCTCTCTTGCTGGGCCTTAGGGGGAGGGAGTTGAACCATGGTGTCACTCTGATTCCTTCCTCTTCTCCCTCCTCCTTTCTTGCTCGTAGAGCTGGAGCTCGGGGTCACCGAGTTTGGGTGCTCGCAGTCAGGGCCTGAATTCAGAGAGCAGGAAAGCGGGGGGAAGTTTCTAGGTACGTCAAAGCCTGTCTCTAGGGTGTGGGACTTGTTGGTCTTCCTCACCACCCCCAGCAACTTGCACTTCTCTCTGGACCTTGCTGTGGTCACAACCCACTGCTCATTTATGTGACTGTTCATCCGTCTGCCTGATTGCTTTAAGTACAAGTAGCCTGATTCAGGTTTAATTTAGCAATGATTTTCCTTTGTTTCATCGGTAGTTTTCTAAAACTCCCCTACGGACTATTTTTAAGGTGCTTTTTTTTTTTTTTTTTAAACTGCCTGTGATGATAGAAAGCTGTACGGCCCTCTGAAAACAGTATAACCTGCTTTCCAAAAATTACGGAAGTAGAATTTTTATTGTCCACTATGCAGCTGAAGTCCCCCTAGTGAGCCTCTTGAACTGAGGGGGTGAGGAGAGCGGCAGATACTACTCTTCATCAACCTGCTCTTCTTTTCGTTCCTAAAAGAAGGAAGCATGAAGGTAACTATAGAAAAAGATCTGTATCCCTCGGGGTTTTGTATTTTAGGTGTTTTGAGGTTTATTTACACACTTCCTCCTTTGTTTCCTGGACAGGTTTTACGTGACAGTGGAGCGTTTGAGTACACGTGGAAGGAACTTTCAATTTGGCTGGAGCACTTGCATAATACAAAAGAAGACCAAAAGGAAGCAGAGATTCAGTTTTTGGAAAGGGTAACGGTGTTCAAATCAGCTGGATAAAAAAATGCAAAGAATAGTGTTAGTGGAAACTAGAGGTCTTGTTGCTGTTGTTGAGAAACCTGTCAAAGACCAGCGAATGAATTCTGAGAAAAGCCTTGTTTGGGATTCTTTATACAGAGGTGGCATCCTTCTTGTCTTCAGTGGGAGGGCAGCAAAATGATTTGTAGGAAAATGAAATCCAAAAAGATCAGCTGTTATTACAGCATTGTTGGTGTAAGGGTAGAGTGGCGTAGGTGTGGGTAGCTTTTATCTCCTCTTTAGGTGCCAGCATTATCAGAGCTCAGTAAATGGTGGTCCTTTACAAGGAAAGGTGACACTTGCTGTTTACTCTTCAGGATGTTGAATGCCCAGTGCTTTGCCTCCACTGTGGTCTCCCCAGGTACTCGGTGTGTGGTCGCAATCTAGGTGCCAAATTGTGGCGGGTTTTTGTTTTTCCATCAGTGTCCCCTGTAGAGCAGGAACTGTAGACAGAATCCTGCAGAAGTGAGATGGAAGTTGTCCTCATCAAAGCTGCCCAGCTTTCAGCACGTGGTCATTCTCAGTACCGTGTGGTTCCCCTGCACTTGCCAGCCAGAAGTTGCACTTACCTTTCTCCCCACCTTTGCTGACAGATCCTGGTGAAGCTGGTGACCAACCCCTGTCCCTACACTGACAAGGCAGCAGACCTGGTTCAGGAAGCCAGCACGCTCCAGGTGGCTCTGTTTAAACAGGACTCTGATAACATCAGCATCCCCGTCTCTCACATTGATGGTATGTGGTAACCTGTTAACATCCCAACTCCATGACTTGGGGATACACTTTCTAGCCCTAATCTGCAAACTGGGGATGGATAACTGTAGCAATCCTGTTAAGTAAGGGCCCTCCAGGATTCAGCTCTCCACGTGTACTTGGTATCAGAAGTCAAAGTGGAATTGCCAAGTTGTCGCTTTACCTCTGAAAGTAATTTCTGACGTGGTTGTGCCACTTGAACGGTATTTGAAATCTCCCTTCATGCTCTTGCAGCAGCGTTTTTGAACTAAAATGGAAATCTAGCCCTTCTGCCTGGGACTGTTGACAGAGTCATGGAATCACAGAGTGGTTTGGCTGGCAAGGCTCCTTAAAGCTCATCCGATTCCAGCCCTGCCATGAACAGGGACACCTTTCAGTAGCCCGGGCTGCTCCAAGCCCCAGTGTCCAGCCTGGCTTTGGACACATCCAGGGATCCAGGAGCAGCCACAGCTGCTCCGTGCTGGACAGCAGCATTGAAAGGCAGAGTGAAGGTTCAGCTGTAATTTAGGGGTTGCACTTAATGTTGTATTGTGTGACAAAAGTGGCTTTCATCCTTTTTTTTTTTTTTAATTAAAAAGAATTAAAAAGATGCCTTGTATTCCTGGAGTGTTGCATTCTACCTCTGTTGTTTTTCCTGTTAGTCTGGATTCTTGCTTTGATGTTTCTCTTCACTTATTAGATGTCATGGATATGGTGGGTGTCCTGATCGAGGACAGAGATGGCTTTGATGAAGAAGTTGGGTTCTCTTTAAATGAAGACGTGATCATTTCCCTTCAGCGCTGTTGTCCCTGCTGCATTAGAAGCCAGGAATAAACAAGTCCACGTGGGCCTGGATGCTGATCCCTCTTGCTGGTCCATGACAGCATGTGACAGGTGAGATTTCCAAGTGTCTGATTTAGCAGGAAACTGGTTTGTTCCTTCTTGTGAGGAGGCTCATTGGCTTTGTATGGGCAAAGCCACTCCCCGTTTTCCATCTAGGAACAGAGTTGGGGAGCTGTTTTAAAACAGAGTCCCAGAGGTAAACAGCTTGGCTCGGTATTTCTGTGTGGGAATAGAAGAATATCTATGTCTTCTGATTTTTCTCTAGTCTTTCTTCCACAGGTGTTTTTGTATTCCTGACTTCGGTTTACATCGGGGACACATGGCTTGGAGCTCAGGAGCCGGATCTGTTCCTTGCCCACGGCAGATTGGTGTGCACTAGTGCAGGTGATGAATGACAGGATGGCTTGGAACTCAGAAACAAGGAGAAGCAAGTCTTATGTCTCTTTGCAAAAAGATTTGGCTACAACAGGGCATAAATTCAGGGAGTTAAGACTTAGTCTTTAACGTTCTGTGCTCTGCCATCATCACTGCGAGTCCTGAAAGCCTCCTGAGCTGTTCTCATACAGACCTCTCTTGTTTGGTCAAAAAAAAAAATCTTAGTTTAGTTTAGTCCAAGAAATGTTACTACTCTGTGCAAGCTCGTGGGGAAGCTATTATTCGGCATCTCTCAGTGGGATATTGAAAGTCCAACTTCCCATTTCTCGAACAGTCTGAGAGGCAGTATTACTTTCTATCATTTTTATCACAGGCATTTTAAACTTTTTGAGGAACCGGCAGGACTGTTTGTGCGGAGGCGTGGGGTTCAAAGCCATCCTCTGTCCAACGTAGGATGGGAAAAAAAGGCTGGAACGCTTCCTACAAGGGGCTGTAAGTGCAAATGACGAGGAGCCCGGGGTTTAGTCATGCTGATTTACTATTTCTTAAAAGACTGTGATTGATTTCATGATGCCAAAACCAGTATGAATAGAAGACTGAAGTCGGGAATCACGATGGTCTCCTTGGGTTTAAAAAGCTTTAATGGTGTTTCAAAACATTTGTATGAGACCTGGTTTGTTTTTCTTACCCTTTTATTCAATTGAAAAAAAAAAAAAAAGCCTTGATCCATCACCGCTGCTGTGATGTGTGACAAATGCCTGTCCTCCCTCCATGTGGAACAGGTGAGAGGTGGAACTGAAGCCCAAAGGGTTTTCTGCCCACTGATAATACGTGAGTCGTATTGGGAATTCTCTGCAAAATGGCAACGGTTGTTCTTGAATGTGGCCATGAGGGGAGTGGAGCATGGCAGCCCGGGTCTGAGAAGGTGCAGTGCCAGAAGGAGAACCTTTGAAATGTAAATCAGGATTGATTCAGCTGAGTCTCGACCGTGTGCTGTGCCCAGGTCCTTGGTAGAAATACTGTGCAGGGAAAAGCCAGAACTGCCTGTGCTATGAGCTGAATTTTTTTTTGGGGGGGTGGGTGAAATAAAAATGAAGTGCAAATGAGGGAATTGCTTGTGTGTGTGAATATTGTTGTCCTAAAGGAGCACTGCCCGGTGCTCCTCCCTTCCTGTGCCCCTCTCCTGGTGAGCCTCTGTCCTGCTGGCCGTGCCTCTCTGTCTCCGTGCCTGTGCTGCTCCTTGCCCGTCTTTGCCCGCCCCGCACGGGCTGTGCTCGCTTCCTCTCTGGCTCCCGGGTTCCCTCTTTGCCTCTGTACCCCTCGGTCCTTGCTGTGTGTTTGGCACTCTCTGTCTTTTCTCCGTCCTTCTCTGTGCCTCTGTGGTGCTCCCTGTGCCGTTGTTTCCCATGGGATCCATCCTTGTGTCCCGTTCACTGTCCCTGTTCTTTTTTAATCCCTCCCTCTTGTGCTGCCCATCCAGCATCCCGGGTTTCTTTTCGTATTTTGGTTATTTTTCGTTTTCATTTTTCTTCTTCTTTTTTTTTTTTTTTTTTTTTGGGTTCCATTTCATCGTGCACCTTGATGTTAATTTTCTTCCCGTGTCCTCTCTGCTGCCCCTCCTCCTTTCTGCCCCTTGTCCCCTGTGTCTGCAGGGCTGGGGAGGAACTTCAACCCTTGTGGGGGCTGCCCCCCCTTTTCTGGTGTCAGCAGAGTCACTTTCTGTGGGGTGTACACCTGGGAGGGGTTCCAGTCAAGTGCCCTGCTGCTGTCCAGGGCAGTTGGAGTCATTCTGTGCCTTCTTTGGGGTGAGGAAAAAAGGCTGGGGGGGGCTCTGACGTGGTTTGGGGCACCCCGAGGTCCCTGGGAGAGGGAGCCGGGCTGCGCTGGAGGAGCAGGTGAGTGGGGCATGGGGGGGGGGTCATGCTGGGTGCCAGAACATTCACAGGGAGGGGTGGGCGTAGAATGCATGAAAACTGGAACCATAAAAAATACCTAAATATAGTCTAAAAGGAATGTTTTATTGGTTTGTGTTTGGATTGAGGTAGGGTTTTTTTATAGATACTGTAAATATAAAAGATAAAGAATAAAAATATATAAGCAAATATAAGTAACCAGTATATAAATATATTACATTATATTCTATTATGAAAATAGAAATATATAAATATTTCTACTTTAAAAGGAATGTTTTATTGGTTTTTATTTGGTTAGAGGAGGGTTTTTTATAAATAATATAAATAATATGGGCAAAAATATACAAATATACAAAAATATATACTGACATAAAATTATTATAAATACATATATGCATATATAAATATATGTAAGTATAAACATATAAATATATATAAATATAAAATACATGTATGTAGTATGTAATATAAATAATATATCGATTTTAATATATTATATTAAATAGTATGTTATAATAGAATGTAAATAGCATGTAGTATATTAATATACTAGTAAAAATACATTAAATAGTATATAAATATATACAATATAGACATATAAATCTACAGATATAAATATGAAAAGTAAATAGAAAAATATATTCAAATATAATTTAAAATAAACGAGTTTTTTGTTTCTATTTGGTTAGAGGCAGAGCTTTTAAATAAATAATATTAAAAAATATAAATATACAAATATATATGGATATACGTAAAATAGAAATATTAGTAAGATAAATATATGTATATAATGAATAATAAAATAATATTGTATATATGAAAAATAGAATAGCAATTAAATTGAATATATGAAATATGTATAGATTATGAATATAAACTAAATATTAAAAAATATAAAGGGAATATCCAGCCTCACATTTCAGCTCAATTTTGGGGAACAGGATAAAAAGGTGTTTCCTTCTCCCTTCTTCCCTCACCCCTCTTTCCCAGCTGCTGTTACTACTGCCTAAAATAATTACTTGGATCGCTTAACTTCTCTTCTGTTTTTTCTTGAAGTTTTAATCTCTTGGTTTGGTGGTTTGTATAAGCATCATCCTGGAAATAACCTGCAGGTTTCCCTCTGCTTTGTCTTTTTAGGATGAGCCGAGGGTGCCTTACACTGTTGTCAGCGATGGTGGCTCAGGGCCCGGATTCAGCAAAAGATGTGTATAGCCATTTTGATTTCAATAACAAATACCTGCCTGGATTGTTGAAGAAAGGATTTAAGAAGGTAAGTTAAGGTGCTGCGTGCCGTGAGATGCTATGCCATGGCACCAGGACGGTGCACCACTTCCTATTTCCAAGGCAACCAGAATTGCACAATTGATACTATATTTAACAATTCCCACAAAAGGGACATTTCTGAACTCCACCACAGAGAGGAATTAAAGGCTTCGGATCCACTGGAGACACAGTAGTAAATTTAGTACAGCAAATGAAACAGAGACCAATGGTGAAAGCAACCTTACGATCTGGCACGGTTCAAAAAGAAGTCACTGTTATGCTAGATACAGGAGCTGATGTTAGCATCATTTACAAAGAAAGCTGGCCCAAAGATTTGCTTCTTCAACAAACTGTGCATGCAGTACAAGGCGTAATAGGTAATCCTATACCATAGGGAAGTGTCCATGCCATAGAAGTGAGATTTCCCGAAGGACAAACAGCCACACTACGCCCATATGTCACGTCTTTACTTGGAAAGCCGGGCAAGCCGGGTGGGGGCCCCGGGCCGGGCAAACCTAAGGGGGGACAGCCCCGGGCCGGGCGAGCCGGGGCGGGGGGTGGGCCGCGGGCCCCGGGCAAAATGGGGGGCGGGCCGCGGGGCCGGGTAAAACGCGGGGGTGCCCTGGGCTGGTCATGCCAGGTAAGCCGTGGTGGACGGCCCTGGTTGGGGCAAGCCGAGCCGTGGTGGGGGGGGGCCCCAGGCTGGGCGAGCCGGGGGGACGGGAGGGCCCCGAGCCGGTCTGGGCGAGCGGGCCGGGCGAGCCGGGCCGGGCGAGCCGGGCGAGTGGCCCCGATGCTGGTGGGGGTGGCTCACATGGGCACAGCCCAGCCCGGCCGCTCCGGGTCCCACCCAGAACCGTGTCCCGGGTCACGCTGTGGCTTTGCAGGGCTGGAGAGCTTCGTGTCCGTCGCCCTGGCGCTGCCGTCGCCCCGCGTGTACGATGCCGTGGAGGGATACGTGAAAATTTCCGTGGAATGTGCTGAGATATACAAACTTCTCGATGGAGAAAGGAAGCCTGAAAGTGAAGTAAGTTGCATATGGGGGTTGTAATTCAGGGACTGGCGGCTGCAATCCCAACAGTCTCACGCTGGAGAAGAACCAAGGAAAGGTCGCCAAGGAATGGTCACAGCCCCCGAGGCTGCCACAGCTCCAGGAGCGTTTGGACAATACCCTCAGGGGTGCCCAGGGTGGGATTGTTGCAGGGGTCTGTGCAGGGCCGATTGTTGGACTGGGTTTTTGTGGGTCCCTTCCAGCTCAGCAAATTCAGTGGTTTCTGTGGATAAATGCTTTGTGGTGTAAATAACTCTTAATAATTTAATATGGTTTTGGATTTGTGGGGGTTTTTTTTCGTTTTTCTTTCCTGGAAGTAGCAGTGGCAGAAGCACCTACCAAGTGCCAGATGCTCTTTTCTGTTGGTGGGTGTTACTGGCTTTAGTGACACACACAACCAATAGTCCTGTGTAAATCAGGCTGTTAGGGTTCTTTAAATGTTATCAAAATACCTTTTAGGAAATAAGGAGATCAATAGAAGCAGTTAAAAAAGCAAAACTAAAGTAAGCTAGTGAAAGTAAATGTTTTTAGATACCTCTCTTACACATCAGTATTCCTAGGAAGCCATTGTTAAAGTTGACCTCATTTTTCTCATTTCAGCTTGGCATAATTAGTCCTCATCAGAATATGATGAATGAAGAAGGAGTTCAACAGCTTTTCACTGTGAATGCTGGTGCAGCATTGCCAGCTGCTTGCAATGTAGTATGGCATTGCATGTCTTTTTAACCATCACTTGCTGTTCTTTGCCTTTCAGTATCGTTTTTGTCTGTGTCATGTTCAGTGACAGCCTTTGCTCAATATCCTGTTGCTGACAGGGGCTGATGTTTGTAATGGGCACAGCCCCGGTGCTGTACGGTTTCTGGATTCTTCTGGAAGGAATTAATTATGAGACTGGAACAGCCCCAATGTTTTTTTCCAGCATATTTCATTTTTTGTCATCTACTTGGGAGCAACCATCACTTGAAGCATTGGTTTCTTGAAACTACATGTTCTCAGCAGTGATCTTTTCCAAGAGGAATCATTAATTTGGGAGAGAATCTAGAAGTTAATGTCACTTTCATATGTGGAAGCTTTCCTCTTGGAGGGGGGTTATTCTTTTTATTAATGGCCGTTGTTACTGTTTGCTCAGATAATAATTTCAAGTCAGATATTAACTTACTTTTCTGTCCTGCAGATGCTGTTAATCTTTCAAGCTCTGGAAGCCATTTTACTGAGGACAGTCAGCAACCTCTCACATTTTTCTGTTGTGGGAATGAACATTGTCAAAAAGTTGATTAATTCCTATGTGAAGCTGATCTATGCTGCTTTGTATTCTGAAAATTGCAAGTAAGTCTTCTTGGTGCTCTGGTGGAGAATCTCTGCCAATTGGTCTGGAGGGACTGGACTGGACATTGCAAAATTCATCTTATTGCTAATAATCTCCTGTTATTTAATAATTTTATAATTTTGTAATTTAATAATTTATAATTTTAATAATCCTTTTCCACTTGCCTGTGGCAGTCTTTGGAAAGTGGAAGCTCTGATACATCAGCCAATCCAGTGCTGTAGGATACTTTCCTGAAGCTGTGGTTTTCATCAGTTGGGCCTGTCCTAGTGAGAGCTAGCATGGGTGGTACCTTGAGTGCTGTTATTTTAATGCTACTTGATTTTGGGGTGAAATGCACTGTGTGGAACAGGGCTGGGCAGTCTTCCTGTGATGGTGACAAGAGCTGCTCTTGAGTGCTTTATTTCCCTGTATTTTTTGGAGTCAGATTTCCATGTTTGTAATGCATTTTTCTCTTTCAGACTGGCCTTTCTTCTGTAATTTTTCCAGTCACTCATATCTGAGGTCATTTTAGGCTGTTAGATAACTGTGTTACCTAGTCCAGACCCAACAAGTTTCTCGTGCTCCTGTGGATAGGTGAAAGAAGTTGCAAATGCCAGAGACATTTCAGTACAAACCTGGGAGGAAGAGGAAAGCAAACAGAGTGAAATTGGCTTGTCCAAGGCAAATTGTTCATCTTTCAGTCTTTGAGCAGAATTGGAAAAGCAAATGCAAGTGTGTAATAAATCCAGTATTGTTTGCAACGTTGACACTGCAATGTTTCTGGATTTTAAAGATTACTTGCAGATTGAGTGTGTACGTTTGTGTTGGATTTGTGCCATCTGAGATGAAAATTCAGACTTTTTCTTTATAAAGCAACCAAGTGGAAGGCAAAAAACCAAACACATGTCTTTTTTCCTGGAACCACCTTTTAGAGTTCCGGAATTGTCAGATTCCTTAGGTTTTGACCTCACTGCAGGAGTTGTCTGCAGGAGTACCTCCACCCTTGGTTTTAAAAGCCTGGGTGTAGTCTTTTGAGCACAGGCTGCTTAAATACGTGAGTAAGGTACAAAGAAACAAGCATCCAAAAGGTCTTACTCTCGTACAGCTTTCAGTGAAGTTATGTCACAATTGGCTCTCAGAGGTGGAATTTTAACACAAAAATACCAGGCCCAAAGCTTACACCAAAACCCTGTTAGTTTCTCTTTGTTTCTTCTTTCAACCCTTTCATGAGTCCCTGCCACCTTATCTTTTGCCTACTCAGAATCTCCTTTCAGGCTTCTTGACACGCAGCTTAATTTTGCACAGCAGGTTTAAAAAAAATTGCAAATCACGGCGAGACTCTGTCAGGGAACGTAGTGATAGGACGAGGGGTGACTTTTTATTTGCGAGAGGATATATTTACATTAGATACTGGGAGGAGATCGTTGGCCACGAGGGTGACGAGGCCCTGTCCAGAACAGGGTGCCCGGAGCAGCTGTTGCTGCCCCATCCCAGGGAGTGCCCAAGGTTGGACGGGGCTTGGAGCAGCCTGGGTGAGTGGAAGGTGTCTCTGGCCGTGGCAGGGGGTGGAATGAGGTTGTCCTTTTTTAAAAAGCGAAGCAGCTAACGGTTGCTGTAAAGTTATTTCTTGTAGAAGTGCATCAGTCTCAAAGGCAAAAACAAAGCAAAGAAAAGGCATTAAAGCAATGGCATAAAGCAACTGCAAAACCGCGCACGGCATAAAGCCCCAGCTCTCCCTGAGGCGTGTTCTTTTATAGAAACTTCCAAGCAAGCTAAGACACAAACTCGGACCGCTACTCCTTAACCTATTAGAATTGTAGTTTTGTAGCACGCTAGGCTACGTATAAACTACGCACGTGGCCTATCTTGTTTTAACTGAAAAATGTAAGCAATATTCTTGAATCTATTGTATCTGAAGCTAGGTTCTTGGAGCCTCTAAGGAAACACTAGCATGTTTTTTAACCTTCACTAGAGCATGTGCTACTTCTCAGGCATCTAAGATCTTTTACTCTCTAAAAGCACTTAAAACTTATTTTATTTACTTACTTATTTACTCCCTCCATCTATTCATTTACTCATCCCATCTACTCACTTTATTCATTCCATTTGTTCACTTACTTGCTCGTTCATGTTAGGACCTAAATGTTCACCTCTGCCTCATGTGTGAAAGGATTAACATACTTCAATCCATCTAAAGGCTTTAGTTCAATGGCTGCGCTCTGATCTCTCTCCAAAGGACTCAGAGAGACCCCTTGAATCATTAAAATAAAAACGGTATAATCAAGGACAAAGATCCGTGCTTCACGGTTAGCAGTTTACTTATTTTACGTTCTTCTGTACGTAAATTTGTAACAGCAGATAATTATATATATATATATATATATTTATATAATTATAATTATAATATTATATATTATAATATGTATTATATAATATATTATATTATTATATCTTATATCTTATATATTATATATTATATATTATATATTATATATTATATATTATATATTATATATTATATATTATATAATATAATAATAATTATATTAGCTGTAGCCTAAGCATCTAGTAATTATTAACCTACCATTTACCTACCTAACTTACATCTTGGTCATGGAAACTACTTCTACTCTTGGCAAAAATCTTAACTTTTTAAAACCATGATTCATTCCCCACTCCTTCTTTCAAGTTAGTAAATTCTTTTACTAATAACAATGCTTTTGTTACTTTTCATGCTTTGACAGTTTTGGTAGGGAAAGTTTCTGGCCACCCTGAAAAGGTACCTATTAATATCAATAGGTATCAGTACCCCTCTCTCCTGAGTAGTTCTGAAAAATCAATTTGCCATTGTTGCCCAGGCCCATAGCCTTTTTCAATTTGTCCAGGCTTTGGTTTAGGAATATTCTTGGGATTAGTTTGGAGGCAAGGCTACATTGGTGAGTCACCTGAATTACTGCACCTTGCAAGTTTCTGGCCACGATTTGATCTTTCAAATAATTGTACAGAGCATCAATTGCACAATGTGTTTTCTCATGTTCTTTTTTTTTCACTAATAACCATAACATGTAAGAGGGGATCACAAGCCTTCCCTTTCTTCTGTCTCTAAGCACACACCCCTCTTGGTTATAACTCCCGTTTTCTTCTCTAATGAGCCTTTTGTCCCTTCTATTGTATCTTGGCTTACCTTCCATAGAAATTTGCCCATCTAGAATTAAAGATGCCTCAATTGTTTTCATAATTACCTTACCTTTAGATGTTTCTTTTGCCTTTCTGTCCGCCAGCTCATTTCCTTTTTCCAATTCAGAGCTCACTTTTTGGTGTATACATGTTGATTTTTTTTTTCTTTCAGCTAGCTCTAAGGCCCAGGTTAAGGTGATTATTTCAGCCTTCTGTGCAGAGGTATTTGTTGGCAATGGTCCAGACTCTATTACCTCTCAGCTTGTGGTAACTGCATACCCAGCATGTCTTTTTCCACCGATGATGTAGCTGCTCCCATCAGTGAACCAGGTCTCAGCATCCCCGAGAGGGGTGCCCTTCAGATCCGGGTGACTGGAGTAAGCGGCTTCGGCGGTCTCCAGGCAGTCACGGATCACTGGTTCTCCCGTACTCCTGCTGAGGAAAGAAGCTGCATTGACGGTGTTAGTTACCACAATTTAAACATCATCTTATTCTGTTAGTATGGCCCGGTACTTTAGAAATCTTTGTGGGGAAAGCCAATGTCTTCCTTTCACCTCCGGGACTGCAGACACCGCGTGGGATACTACCACGGTCATCTTCCGGCCTAGGGTGAATTTGCGTGCCTCTCGGACGTTCGGTGCTACTGCTGCAACATCTCTGAGGCACCCCGGCCACCCCTTGGCCGCCGGGTCCAGCTGTTTGGAGAGGTAGGCGACTGCCCTCCGGTACGGGCCCGGGTCTTGTGCTGGTATTCCCAGAGCAATCCCCTGCTTTTCGTGAGAAAACAGAAAGAGCGGTTTACTCACATCTGAAGTCCCAGGGCTGGAGCTGACATGAGAGCCCTCTTTAGTTGGTCAAAGGCTCGTGTTGCTTCTTTCATCCACTGGAGATCTCTGCTTCCTTTCGTAATCAAGGTATGTAGGAGTTTGACTAACAGCCCATAATTGTAAATCCACAGTCTGCACCACCCTGTCATGCCCAAGAAGGTTCTCAGTTCTTTCACTGTTTGGGGTTTTGGGGTCTGGCATATCGTTTCCTTGCGATCCCGTCCCGAGGTTCTTTGTCCAGCACTAATCTCATAGCTCAAATAGACAACCGTTCATGTCACCATCTGGGCTTTCTTCTGGGATACTCGATACCCCTGTAGACCCCAAAACATTTAGGAGGCTTACCGTCCACTCCATACATGCTTCTTGAGTTTCAGTAGCTATCAGGAGGTCGTTCACATACTGTAACAGCTGTCCCTCTTTTGATGGAGCTTCCCAGGATTCTAGATCTTTTACCAGCTGTTCTCCAAATATGGTAGGGGAGTTCTCGAACCCCCGGGGTAGTACACACCACGTGAGCCGAGTTTTACGTCCACTTTTGGGATTTTCCCATTCAAATGCAAAAATTTTCTGGCTGGTTTCATGGAGAGGAAGGCAAAAGAAAGCATCCTTTAAATCTAAAAGAGTAAACCAGGTTAGTTTGGATGTTAAACGAGTTAACAAGGTGTAGGGGTTGGCTACCGCTGGTAACAGCTCGCAAATCTTGTACTAACCTGTACGATCCATCGGGGTTTTACGGACAAAATAGGAGTATTAAAATCAGATTGACATTTTTTAGTAGTTCTATTTGCAAAAGGTTCTTAATTACTGGACTAATCCCTTCCCTACTTTCCTTTTTTAAGGGGTATTGTCTAATTTTAACCGGTCTTTTTCCTTCTTTAAGCCGGATTTGTATCGGCAGAGCATTCTTTGCTCTCGCTGGTATATTGGAGGCCCACACCCCAGGGAGCAGCTGATCTATTATTTTCTTAATCATTTCTTCTTTGTTTTCAGCCACAATATCTTTGGTTATTAGCATTAAATTTAACAGTCCCAGGTATTGCTGATCATTTACCTCCAAACTAATTTCCCCAGTTTTGAATATTATTTTTGCTTTTAATAGTTCCAATAGATTCTTACCCAAAAGTGCTAATGGAGCATCGGGCGTACATAAAAACCTGTGAATTCCCCATTGTTTCCCAAACTTATATTTCAACGGGCTACAAAAATAAGCCCTTTCAGATTGGCCAGTTGCCCCCTTTACTGTGACATAATCATGTGTTATTGGTATTAAGGCTTTTTTTAACATCAAATATGTTGCTCCTGTGTTTATCAAAAATTTCTTTTTATTTTGTTCCCTACTTTTATTATATCCGGAGGGTCTCCTAGGGTAAGATCCTCTACTCCATTCCTCTTTTCAATCTCCTCTTCTTTGATCATCACCTTTTCTTCCTTCCGGATACTGAAGTTGAAATAGAAATTGCTTTGAC